>PVKA01005587.1:0-89397 GCA_004027165.1 Ctenomys sociabilis | reverse complement strand
AGGGAAGGGAAGGGAAGGGAAGGGAAGGGAAGGGAAGGGAAGGAAAGGAAAGGAAAGGAAAGGAAAGGAAAGGAAAGGAAAGGAAAGGAAAGGAAAGGAAAGGAAAGGAAAGGAAAGGAAAGGAAAATACTTAAAGGCTAGAAATACATATAGTTCAGTGTAAAGACCCTGGGTTTAGTGAGAGAAAGAGAGAGAGAGAGAGAGAGAGAGAGAGAGAGAGAGAGAGAGAGAGAGAGAGCTCAACTAATTGCAGCTCCATTCTTCTGAGCAGAACACGACCAGAGCCCATCACAGGGTGCACTGGGGTAGCAGCCCAGCCCTTGCTCCTTCTGAGCCCTTGCTCCCTCCTAGGCTCTCACGGGGCCTGCAACAGAGGGACAAGTGACTCAAGTTTGATTCACAACGAAGTGAGGAAGACAAGCACACAAACATAAATCACAAGACAGTGTGATGACAGCTTGCCAGACAGGCTATGAAAACCAAGAGAGACCCTGTAGGCTTCACAGAGCAGTCATTGAGGATCTGTAGTGTGGAGACCTAATCCATCTCAATCCTTAAATCAGAGACACCTCTTTTTCCTCAAAGGGATGCTTAAAGGGTTGTGTTACTGAGAGCACATACACAAAGCCTAGGCTTGTTCCTCGTAAATAGGCCATGCATACCCATCTGCACAGACTGACTCAAGGATGCCAGTTTTGTTTCCTACTAAGCACCCAACATGCCACTGACCCTAGCCTGGGGTAGAAGTGACCTTGGCCTTTATCCAAAGCTTGCATCCATCTGATCATTTGGACCCTACACTCTCCAAAGACTTGAATCTCTCCCCCCTTCCCGTCTTCTTCCCCCAACATGGATATTATATTAATCAACTTAAAGCAGATGTTCTTAGGAAAGAAGTAGGTCAGGTCTGCAGACCCAAATCCCATCCTGTCTTTTCACAAAATCTTGACTTTAAAAAAAAAAAAGTGGAATTGATATTGCAATAATTAAGAGCCAAATATGTCTACCACTGGTGGCAGATAACATTTCACTTTCATTAAGCAATATAAAATAGACGCGAGAATTCCCGGCTGCCGCCCTGACTCACCAGGCTTTGCGGAATGAATCTTAAATTGCACTATGTCAGTCAGAGCTCAGGAGTTATCAGCATCATTTAATTAACTTTTTTTTTTTTTTTTTTGCAAAAACTAACATGTTAGAATAAAATATAAAATGTAATCCCTTTGCAAACCCACCACTAATGACGGCCCCCAGCAGAAGCCTGCGCTGAGCCTGGCAGGAATCAGGGCATCCAGCCCTCTCTGTCCCTTCCATCAAGCCTCCCCTTTGAGCTGGAAGGAAGAGAGAGGTCAGCAGCTCTTCCACCTTGACCCAGAAGCCCCGAGGCTGGGGAACAACTCTTCTTCCTTGGGGCGCTGACTTCTCTTCTGCCTCCTGTTGACTTGCAGCCACCTTCCTATTGAAATTGAAATGTATTTTTATTCTCTACAATGTCTTTTTTTTTTCTTTTTGGCAGAACCAGGGATTGAACTCAGGCTCTTGGGCTTGCAGGGAAGCGCTTATTCCACGGAGCCATGTCCCTGGCCCGTATTTTTATTCTCTTAAGAAAAAAACAACAAAACTTTTCCTAGTTTGCCAAAATAGAATAATAACTGGTATCCCTTGCTTCCAATAGGAGAGGAACATTATTGCCTAGACATGAATGCCCATGAATGAGAATGAAAGGCATCACAATATTAAGCATTACTGTGGAAAAGGTGCTTGTGTAGGGGTGTGTGCACACACACACACACAAACACACGCACACGCACTCACACATGAGATTCGAGGAGAAACAGGAAATGGCTCAGGGTCTCAATGTTCAACAGAGCCCTTGTGACACTCAGTTGAGTGTGAGCAAGGCTGTCTAGCATGGAACTGACTCTGCCCTGACCAGTGTCAACAGATGGCACCAATGTGGCCATGCTGCCCCACGCTGAGCGTGGACACCAGAGTGACTCTCAGCTCTCCTTGTAGCTGACCTGGAGTCCTCCTCGCACCACACTCAGGAGTCACCGCTCGTCAGCAGGTGTCACTGAGGCTACAACCTTCCTGCGGTCCCTTCATTAGCCAGAAGTCCTGTTTCACCTGTTGCTACCTGTCCCTCGACAGCCACATGGCCTGTCAGAGGATCTGATCCTTCTTGTGCAGATTTTCCAGTGGTCGGGAGGAGTCCAAACTCAGGGGTTCTTCCCAAGTAATTGAGCCAAGAGCTGTCAGTTAGAAGGGGGGAAAAACACTGCCCTTTTGGGGGCCCCTTTATGTAAGACACAAAATATATATATATATTTATATTGTGTTTGCTTTGTCATCAATTCTCTGGCTAACTGTTTGTTCTTTTTTCCTTCTGTTTTCTTTCTATAAAGAAATAAAGAGTTTAAACATAGGTAAGATGAAGAACTCTTTCCTATATAATTTGATATGGTTCGTTTGCTTCCTTGTGTTTGCTTTTTTGTTTTGTGCTTCTTGTGTAATGTTGTATATTTTTATGTACCAAACATAGTAACTTTTTTATGTGCTAATTGTGTGTTGTGAGTATGATAAGCTTTAGCAATTATGAAATGCAGTCAAAAAGCAACCAAATAAGCTGACAGTAATTAGAATTTCCGGGAGATGCAAGAGCAAGATAATGAACCCTCCATGAACTTTCATCCCGATGGCTCGGTGTGGCCCGTAATTGGGCAAAACAGTTGAGGCAAACTTCTGGCTTTTGTAAATGCTGGACTGGGTTCACAAAAGCTTTAATGAACTGGAAACGGGTCAAAAACTCATTTTCAACTCATTAATGATTTTTTCCCCCTGGATATGTGGTCATTTTTAAAAATACACATGCACACATACACATACACACACAAAGTTAATTGCCAATCTGCTGGTCAGAATGAGTCCGACAGTCTGATGTGTGAGAATTGCATGCAGTTGAGTCACAGTAGTGTAGCCTGAAGGGGGCGGAGCAAGTACTGCTTGTCTGAGTAACCTCTGAAGCCAGACCAATTCAATTCACATATCAACCATCCAGCGTACACATACGTGCACATACATGTGTACTGCACTGACATGGATGTAGTATGAGTATTCTAACAGAACAGAGGTTTTGTTTGTATTTGAAAGAGGAAAAGAAGCAAAGCAACTTGTTGCACCACTTGGAGAAATTCTTCTCTCTCCATCCTGTGAGATACTAGGGTAAAATTAGACACGGAGTAGACAAGTTGTATGGCACCACTGGTCATTTATAGGAAGACTCCTCTGCTTTCTTATTCTCAGGTAACCCAAAGTTGGCTGGTTATAGGAAGCCCATTTGAGCTAAATAAAAAAGAGCAAAAATGCCCTGGAAGGCCACTCACCCTCCAGGACAATCGCACCCCAATTTGATCTGCAGCCCCAGCTGTGGAAGCAGGACTGTTCACCCAACCTGAGCTGCTCTGCTAGCCTTGCTTGGAATTAGCCTGGGGCCATGGGAAAGAATGATCTCCCCAGGCAAAAGCTCACCCCAAACCCTCGATTGACTGCTTGGATGGCAGACACTTGGAAAAGCTTCCTCAAATCAGGCTCCCTAGAAAGTCCAGAATTAATTCTCCTGCTTATAGATAGGCACAGATGTGCACTGCCTTGATCTTTCTGTTGATTGTGCCAGCTATGGCTCATTCAGTAAGAGTACAGCATCTAATTAAAAAATGGCATGAATTTTCCCCTTTCTGCCTTAATTTGCTTTGCATATATGGTTATTCTCTGATGACTTGGCCAAAAAAAAGGGGGGGGGAGAAAAAAGAAAGAGTGAAGGAAAGGTTAGGGGTGGATCCCAGCTAGCCTACCCTTCTAAGCTAGTTATCTTGGCTGGAATTTTTAAAAAGACCTTGACTTCTAGTTCAATTGTGTCTTAATAGCAACCTGAGGAGAATTTGGAATTAAAGATAGTCTCGTCTCACAAATTACCCCTAAAAATAGCTCCTTAGCTCTTCTTTTTTTTTTTTCCTTAAATTGGGGAAGAACCCAAATGGCAGTGTTTTAATTAGTAATTTACCAGCTAATGTCTATAGGACAAATGCAGCAAACACTATCATCACCCTCACCTTCCCTTCACCTCACCCAGCCCCTCTCCTCCCAGTACCCCAAAGTATAATTTTAAAATATGTAGGGGGGGGGGGGGAAGACCTATGCTTCTTTTAGGCATGTGACTCCAGAACCTGATCTCCCCCACTGGGGCAGAGAGACAGGTCCTGCTTGTAGCCAAAGGTGCAACTTTAATAACCCATCCTGAACATGTATGAGCACTCACTCTGGTCCCACTGCAGAGGGGAGAGCTTGGGGGCTTGGGGGCTCTAAAGAGCAGGAGCGATGATCTCATTTGATTTCTTCATTTCTCAAGGAAGGATGCTAACACCCAGTGACACCAAAGACTTGCCTAAGGTTACCGACCAGGTCTGAGTTGAGCTTTGAGTTTCCTGTGTCTGATCCTGAGGTGGTTCCACAGTTCTCATTCTGTCCTAGCTAGCCTTGTAAAGGACTGACAGGTGCATGGGCAAGGAAGTGCCCAGTTTCTGAGGCTTCTGAGCTCTTCATACACTTCCCATGCACAGTTCCTCATCTCCTGACATGGCTCAAGGCTTTGGAAATTCTTGACTCACACTGTGACCTCACTAATGTCCAAGACTTGAAAACTATATCTCTTTGCTCTGTAACTCAGGTTCTTGACAGCATAGCAAGATACTCACATTTCTTCACACTAAATGCCAACTGTGTTTTATCTCTACTAAGGAACAATAAGAGTTGAGATACTAGGGGTTGGGATACCTCTGGGGACCTTCTTGTCAAAAACAACACCTCAAGATTGCCTCAGTAGTGATGATCTAGTGTCTTGGAGGCATTATTATGCATACATTAAATAGAGAACACATGGTAGTTCTTCTCAGTCTCATATCCTAAGCCCATGGGAGGAATAGAAGAGGCTGACACACAGGAGTTGGTGTTGAACGTCTCACTATCCCTGCTCATGAAAACAGGATGGACTGGGAGCTTTCATACTGGCTCAGCGAAGCAGCAGTCTGCTAGGACGTGTGGTGGAGGCTGCGAATTTCAGGATCACGTGCAACACTTGAGCTTCATTAGAGGTAGTGAAAAGCTGCATTTTGTTAGAACACTAAGTTATGATTCTTTCCAGTTCACTAAAGTGGAAAGATGTGAGAGGAGGTAAGAGTCAGCTAGGGCTTTTGTCATCTCACTGACTGAGGAGGCAGCTGTCTAGCCTCCCCTTATTTCTCTTTGTGCTTCTTCTACTAAAGCAACAACCCTGCGCACAAGTACTACTTGGCCGTCGATCCTGTGTCTGGCTCGCTCTTCGTGTCGGACACCAACAGTCGCCGCATCTACCGTGTCAAGTCTCTGAGCGGAGCCAAGGACCTGGCTGGGAATTCAGAAGTGGTGGCAGGGACCGGTGAACAGTGTCTGCCCTTCGATGAAGCCCGCTGCGGGGACGGAGGGAAAGCTGTGGATGCAACGCTGATGAGCCCCCGAGGTAAAGCCCACAGAAGAAGGAACCTCTACCTCGGAGCTTGCTGAAGCTTTGCCGTCTTCTTCTGGAACTGAATGAAGCCCAGCAGTCCAAAACACAGCTTTCCCTAAAATAATTTAACTCTGATAGATTGCTTTGGTGTGTGGGTGGGTGTTTAATTTTTTTAGTTATTTATTTGAAGTAAACTTTATCACCCACATATGCTACAAGTGAAAAGTGGAGTGGATTGCACCTGGAGGTTTCTGATTGCTGCTAGTTACAGAGCCAGAAGAAAATCCTAGTTCCAAAGGCCAAAGTGCCAGCTATCGGTGATGGAGATAGAACAAAGCCCAGGAAGGGTCTCTAACCTCTCCCTGGTAGACCATACTCTTAAGTAAAGTCTAAAGCTCAGTGCCTGCCATGTAAATGTCCAAGAAAAATAGTAGTCATTAAAAATAGGTGTAGGGCCAGGGAGATAGCTCAACAAGTATAATAAACACTTTCCTGGCAAGTGCAGGATTCTGAGTTCAATCCCCAGTACCACCAAAAGAAAAAAAAGTATCCCACAGTATGAGGAAGACATATAATAAATACTTGTTGGATAAATTTTAAAGCAGAATGGGTATAATTTCCAGGGGTCTGGGATGGAGGAGTGTTTGGAGCCAATAGGTCTCCATTTGAAAAGGACTAAAGACGCTTAAGGTTAAGGAGCAATCATAGCAGGTCTAACTCCTGTTAGCATTTTTTGCTACTGCTGAAGCAGCCTGCAGCATGGATTAAGGATGCGAAGCCTGGTACTTGGGCACTGAAATGAAAAAAGCAAAAGAAATAGAAACTGCAGTCTGTGTCTTATCAGCCCTGCTGTGACAGGGGACTGCTAGCACTTGGTGTCTCCCCAGGGTACTGGAGTGCTGATTGGAGTCAAGGCTTAATTGGGAATTCTTCCTGGAAGATACATTTTGAATTGGAAGTATGAGACTGTGAGACCCATTGTTTCTCCTCCTCATCATTGGGATCATTTATGAAGGGTATTCAAGTAATTTATCACCAATATTTTTCTCAAGCAATGAACTTTGGAGACAATTTTTTTTTTCAAAAGAGTAAGTGTAGAGTTGCTTCCATATTCATTCATTGGCAGCCTTAGTTCACTGGCAGTGCAAGGTGCTTCTTTCAGTTGGAGGGAAGGATAGTGCAACAGCCAGCACTAGAGAATTATGCCAGTCTCACTGCAGCACCCCTAAGAAAGGCTGAGGACCAGAAAATGAGTGGCAAGCCTTCTTCTACCTCTACCCCAAAGCCAGACCCCTTTCCACGAGTTATATTCCCACTGCTTTTCTTTTGCAGGTATTGCAGTAGATAAGAATGGCCTCATGTATTTTGTGGATGCCACCATGATCCGGAAGGTGGACCAGAATGGAATCATCTCCACCCTCCTGGGCTCCAATGATCTCACGGCTGTCCGGCCCCTGAGCTGTGACTCCAGCATGGACGTCGCCCAGGTGGGACTCTCCTACTTCTCATCATTAAGCAACTTCCAGTTCCTGGCCTAACATTTGCACCTGCTTCCTAAATTGGAAGATGAATGGGAGGGAGAGATCTGGACACCAATCACATCTCATTCAGAGAGGGGCCCCAGGTGAACTCTGCAGCAAGGTGGATTAGAAAATGTCAGGAAGGAATGGGAGAGAGTGCAAAAAAGAAAGGGAGATGCGGCTCAAAAGAGTCAAGTTGGTGACACACTCCAGCCGTGGCAGATTACAGGGTAGGACTTGCTGTGTAATTACTGTTCTCCTCCGTCATTATTGCAGGTTTGAGGCTGTACCATATGGTGTTATGTGTCAATCAGAGCATCCCTGTTAATCAGAAATGATTGCATCCTCACTATATAAACCTTTACTTTGTGCAGGAGTAAGTAGAGCACAGCTCTCTGCAGTAGTCCCCAAAGTGTGTGTTTAGTCAAGACTCTGATGGTGGCAGAGGATAGAGGCTTCCTCAAGTGTACAGCATTTGATCTCAAACAGCCTGGAATATATGTTCCTTTTTCCTGTAAGAGTCTTTTCAACCCTTGGTCAACCTCATAAATTTCAGCTCAAATTCCACAGGACATTTGACAACTTGCTTACTAGGGTTATTATTTCAAATTCCATAGAAGAGAAATGTGTTTGATTCAGTTTTGGTTTGGTTTGGCTTGGTTTGGTTTGGTTTGGTTTGGTTGGTTTGGCTTGGCTTTGTTTTGTTCTGTTTTGTTTTCCACGTAGTCAAGTTGAGGTTAGCCAGCTCTCCTGTGTGTCCTGTGCCCTTGGATTACGGTCACCTTTAAAGCCTCATGGTCCTTTGCTGTGACTTAGATAGTGGTGATTTAGCCCAATGAGCACAGCCTTCCCAGGCTCACAGGCTGAATGCTCCTGGTCCCTTCTGCAGTGAGCAGTACACCGTTTGTGAGAGCTCTGACCCTGCTTGAACATCTGGACCTGGGAAACTGCATTGTGGGAAGAAGTGGCCATCTGGTCTAGTCAGGGCATGTGATAGGGCAGGAGATGTTTGTCACACAACCAGGGAGGGCACCAAGAACCTGCTTTACTGACGGGCATGCCTAATACAGTGTGTTAAAGGCTAAGTCTCTCTGGGTGTGTTAAAAATCCATGTAAATGCCCCAAGTTTGAGTACTACAAAGATGAGAAGCTGTTCCTTGAGGTGATGCCGTGTCATCCACAGGTTCGCCTGGAGTGGCCAACAGACCTCGCTGTCAACCCCATGGATAATTCCCTGTACGTGCTAGAGAACAACGTCATCCTCCGAATCACTGAGAACCATCAAGTCAGCATCATTGCAGGACGCCCCATGCACTGCCAGGTCCCCGGCATTGATTACTCCCTCAGCAAGCTCGCCATCCACTCAGCCCTGGAGTCAGCCAGTGCCATTGCCATCTCTCACACAGGGGTGCTCTACATCACTGAGACAGATGAGAAGAAGATTAACCGTCTACGCCAGGTAACCACGAATGGCGAGATCTGTCTCTTAGCTGGGGCAGCCTCGGACTGTGACTGCAAAAATGATGTCAGTTGCATCTGCTACTCAGGAGACGATGCCTACGCCACCGATGCCGTCTTGAATTCCCCATCCTCCTTAGCTGTAGCTCCGGATGGCACTATCTACATTGCAGACCTTGGGAACATTCGAATCAGGGCAGTCAGCAAAAACAAACCTGTGCTGAATGCCTTCAACCAGTACGAGGCTGCATCTCCCGGAGAGCAGGAGTTGTACGTTTTCAATGCGGATGGTATCCACCAGTACACTGTGAGCCTAGTGACAGGGGAGTACTTATACAATTTTACATACAGTGCGGACAATGATGTCACAGAATTGATCGACAATAATGGCAATTCCCTGAAGATCCGTCGGGACAGCAGTGGCACGCCCCGCCACCTACTCATGCCAGACAATCAGATCATCACCCTCACTGTGGGTACCAATGGCGGCCTCAAGGTCGTGTCCACACAGAGCCTGGAGCTTGGGCTCATGACTTATGATGGGAACACTGGGCTCCTAGCCACTAAGAGTGACGAAACAGGATGGACAACATTCTACGAGTAAGTGGGTTTGTAAAGTATGTCCGCCCTAGCTGGCTTCAGGATCGGCTGTTCGTGTTGCTTGTAAAATTGCTCAGTCCTGTTGTCTTCCCAACCTTAATGATTTCTCATGGCCTCCAGATACTCGTGTCTCTCCCTGACTCTTAAATGACTTGCTCTGTTGGGTCTCTGATATTGAACATCCTCTCTGCTAGCATGGGGAATTCCTGTTGTCTGCTTGCCATTCAAATTTCAGGATATTGAACACACACAGCACCTGGAAGATAAAGTGCTGATTAACTTTGCTGATTATTCATGTTTGCCATGGGTGCGGAAATTAGAACCTAAAAGGCAAGATCCCAGTGGGGCTCCTGTAATTTGCCAATAGGTCCAGCAACACACTTGATTGCACAGACAGGTAGATAAACTCTGAATTTCCTCTTTAGCAGAAGAAGATCAATACAGATAAAGTGCTAGGTATATTAAAAGATGTGAGAGCTGGTCATATTTCCCTTAACAATTATCTCATACTTAATAGTGTCTTACCATTTGTTTTGCCAAAAAGCTGTTTTCCATAACTCCTCAAGCAGCTTGCAGTCAAGCTGCCCCCTGCTCCCAGTATTAACCAATAAGGTACTGGTTGGTGGAAGTACCAAGCCATGACCCTCCCAACCTCGGCCTGAGATAGGAATGGAATCTACAAGTATCCAGCTGTCCTTGGAGAAGAGTTAACCCTGAGGTACATGGAGTCCTTGCTTGTATCCTGTCTGGACAGTAAGGTAGAGAAGGTGTGTTGCACAGTGAAAAGGGAACAAGAGAAAGGACAGAAGATTTCATTGTCCATGACTTCTAAATCTAGAAAGGTTCGGTTCTTATTCCAGTGGGCTTGGGAAAATTTGAAAGGCTTCTCTTGCCACCTGCTGGAGCTTTACTGAATTGTCAAGTTGCTTTCCTTGCTGTGGCATCCTTTTTTAGACAAAGCAACCTTGTAAAGTCTCTCCATGTTGTTTTTCAAGGCCCTGGAACTTGATCGCACTTCAGGGGCTGGTGATTCTTCCCTGGAGGGCTCCTTCCAGGCACCACCATCAGCTCTCAGCCCAGTAGGCTAAAGCTAGACTTTAGCTCCCACATTTGCTGACTTCTCATTTTCCTATGGGGCAGGTTCACCTGAAGACACAGTACATTGAGAGATTAGTTGTTAATTGAAGGGAGAGCAGAGGAATGGGGGAAAATAAGAAAAAAGCAAGATATACCATGGAGCGTTACAAATTCCCTATGGTGAGTGACAACATAAGATATATCTACAATGTACCAATAAAATAAAAATAATAATAACAGAAATTATTTTGTTGAGGCTCCTGGATAAAGATGAAAAGGCTGGGCCAGGGATATAGCTCAGTGGCTTAAGCACCAGCCTGCCAGGCACAAGGTCCTGAGTTCGAGCCCTGATACCACAAGAAAAGGAAAAAAAAAAAAAAACCAAAGAAAAGAAAAGGCTGCTCTAGGGAGACCAAACTAGGGCTGTTCTAAAGGCTATAGTTCCCAGCTCTGGCCTAGAGAGTTCACAGACATGAACTCTCAGTGGCAGGTGTCTTTTAGCAAGCATCTCTCTCCAGCTCAATGAAAATATAGGTATGATTCATAACATATTTTTTCAGAAGTTATGACAAAACTAATCTTTCTCTTCACTGAATAAGCTGGGTTTTTTTTTTCATAATATGGATAAGTGCAGTTTTCTACATTGTTGAGGCCTAAATGTGTAAGGTTTTCCTAGCCTTCCTAACCAAAAAACAAAGTAATAAGTTCTTTTGATTTTGTAGCACTTTCTATGTGTGGTTAGCAAATTGGCTGCTTAAAAATATGCACAAACTCTTCTTCCTGTAGGGCTCTGAGCTCGAGGCCAACCCTGCACAGCCTTAGCCAAAAGTCTAGAGAGAAGAGTAAACAGAGTAGTAAAGAAAACCGTGCTGAAGCCGGAGGGTTACCACCAAAAAGTCTCTCTGCTGGGGAGAGCTTCCTCAAGAGCTTCCTCAAGGGCTCCTGTGTCCCACCCATGATACGAAGCAAGAGGTCCATCATCCTCTTGGTGGTGAGAGCAGCAGAGCATGCTCTCTGCAGACTTCCTGGGGAGAGAAGCATTTATCCGTCCAACATCACTGTGACCCTGTGGGGAGACATTTGATTATGTTTATTATATACACAAAGAAACTGAGGCACAGAGAAGTGCAGCGACTCCTCCCAGGCCACACAGAGCATGCGTGGCAAAGTGGGCTTCCTATTCAGATGGCCATGGGATGCACCATGTCCTGAAACAGGGATGTGGATAGAATTTAGAGAACATGAGAATTTTTCCTAAATTGGAGAGAAGCTGTTCCCAACAAAGCAAGCCTGTTAATGACTTGGAACAGAGATGAACAGAGAAAAGTAATAGTCATGACTCATCCTGGTCTCATTTTATAATCAGAGAGTTTCAGAAAGTTTTGGGAATCCCCAGCCTTGAGAATAAGATTTCCCAAAATGCAAAGCCACTGGGTCCCAAGACAAGTACCCTGGTCAAGGTACATTCTTTTTTTTTTTTTTTTTTTTTTTTTTTTTTTTTTTTTTTTTTTTTGTGGTACCAGGGATTGAGCTTAGGATCTTACACTTGCCAAGGAAGCACTTATTCTACTGAGACTATCTCTCCAGCCCCCATCAAGGTGCACTCTAAGGCAACAAAGGTTTTTACAACTTTCCACAAATGACAGTATGGCATACAAGAAAGCTCCTGGGTGATAGCACTACAAATGTCACTTCTGTCATACAATTTCTGATTGACCTTGTGCAAGTGAATCAACCTCTCTGAGATCAATGTCCATATCTGTCAAGTAGGAATGATGAAAACCACATACTAGGGGCACTGTGGAAATTCACCGAACCACTCCATCTTGGATATTAGTGAGCACTTGGTGCATGGAAGTGCAACAAAGAATAGATGCTAGTAGGACATGAGTCTAATTACTGAGCACCCCTCAGTCTCCTTCCCATTCTTCAGCTTCCAAACAACCACTTATACAGCCAACACAGGAGTCAGATAGGTGAGAACTTATTTTGTAAAAGCAGCACTGAATAACACAGCTTGTACACTGGGTCTCCTTACCATCTCACTTTGAATTTATGTTGCTCTCTCTCCATCCTCAGTGCTGTTGGCCCTCTATCTGCTGCATGAACAGTCTCTCTTGGCAAACTGGGGCCCATAAGGGCACAACTCAGTACCCCTAAGGACAGGCCCTCTAGAGAAAAGAAACTGGAAGGATCTCTCAGTGATGTTCGACTCCTTCCAAGCCAGCAAGTGGGGATGCAGGGAATGTTGGATCCCAGGGAAGGGATGAGAGGAACCTGTAGGGTAGAGCTAAAGATTTACTTTCTAGGCACCTGGAACGGCCCCTTTGATAGCCATCCTTCTCCGTCTTTGTGCTGGGAAGTGGCTCCTGAAGAGCTGGGCAGGAATGGAGCAGACATGGAAATGCTGTCTGGAAACCATGTCTGTTAAATTTCTCAAATAGGAGAAAAAAATCAGCCTTGGCTTGTTTGTCTTCTCTTTAGCAAACGTGACCACAAGGATTTTTGTCCATTTTGTTCCCACCATTGCACTGGGGCTCTGAACAGGGGCTGGCACATAATAGGTCCTTTATGAATATTGATTAAAGGAGTCAAAGTAGCCTTCTGCTGCAAGCAGCACACAGCCCTGTCCTGTGCATTGGGTCAGCCTTGAGGATGCGTTGCTAGAGCTCATAGCTCCTGCTCCTGCATGCACAGTTACTTGCACTGAGACCTGGCTCTACAGATGCTCCATGGAGGAAATGAGCAAAGCTGTGAGCAGCTGAGGCTTCCTACCAGCGAAGGAGAACATGCTGCTCTCCCTATGGCCTCTACAATTCAGGTCCCCGTCCCAGTGCTCTATTGCCCCAAAACGGAAGTTCTAACTCCTCTTGGGAGGAAACACAGCAGCCTGCAGTCCCGACTGAAGCCGGAGGGGGGCGCTCTCTGTCCCTGAGCACCGCACTAGACATCCAGAACTCAAAGGCTTACTGACAAATGCCTCGCTTTCTTATTGTCAGTATCTTTTCTGCTTGTAAAACATGAAAGCAAGTCATGCTGATTACAAATAATTCCTAACATATTGGAACACACAAAGAAGAAAACAAAGATTAGTCAAAATTGCACAGAGAATCCACCCTTAATGTTTAGATGATTTTCTGTTGAGAGAATTTCTTCTACAGAAGATATTTATATACTCTTGAGGAATACCCTTAATTCTCAACTTTTCCACTCAACAATGTGTCTGTTTTTCTGTGCCCATAAATAAAAATCCATGTCATCAATTTTGATGGCTTCCTAGGTTTCTACTTTATGGATAGATCGTCAGTTGGTTAATGAATCTTTCATCAGCGAACATTTAGATCATTCTAATTTGTCACTATCATAAATAGCATCTGGGTACCCATCTGAGAGGTAGCTTCTTTGCGGGTAAGAAAGCATCAGGGAGGCCCTGTGCTTCACTGGGCTTGAGTCCCCACTGCTTGTTAACACACGAGGACCTTCCAAGGAAGGTGTTACCTGTGCTACCACTGCCCAGTGCCCTGGCCCAGTGACGGGTAGAGACAGGAGGCTGAACCCCAGCCCATGGGGCTTCCCACTAGAGCTTGCACTGCAAGCCCATCTGACTGTGTGACAACGTGGTCCTGCTGTCAGCCTTCAAACATCTGCAGAGTTGACTGTCTCCCATTCTCCTCCAAAGCAAAATTTTTCATACCACTATGAATGTAAACCAGGACTGTGTTTTGTTTTGTTTTTTTCAAAAGCCAGTTTCCAAGTTCTGTCTGTATCTGTCTCTGTAGTCTTAGACACTTGGTACCAAGGTCAAACAGTGAGTCTTTCCATGCCTTCCTCATGAGGACTCTCCTCTGAGAACTCTCTGTACCCATGTCCCATAGAGGCCAGCACCCTTCCATCTTTCACACCCTGCCACTTTGTCTCTCCCTAGCCAGTCCAGAAGGAGGCACTTGAGTCCAACTATCTGTCCTTTTTCGTCATCCAAGAAAATCACCTTCATAGTGCCACCTAATGCCTCATCCCTTCTCTTGTCTCCAGCTCCACGTGGTAGAGGCTTGGGAGGTAACAAGGTTGCACCCCTTTAGGGCCTTCCAGGCTTAGACGGTCTCAAATGCTAGATTTTGACTTGACTGAGCAATAAATGGGCAAAGAGTGTGGTTTGCTCAGCAGAGAACTGACATGATGAAATTGATATTTGGGGAAGATTAATTTGGTGGCTTTGTGGAATACAAATTAAAGAGCAAAAGATGCTTAGAAGTAGCAGTTCTCTTTAACTTGGGAAAGCATAATTAAGTGCACCCTGCCTGAGAGCAGAGGAAACATTTTTGCAGTGTTAAAGCCATTTACACCAGTGGACAGGAGGAAATATCATCACCAATTCTCAGGGCAGGCTGAGTTTCTGCATAGGATAGGGGCCTTCGGTGTGGGGCACAGTCAGCCACTCTCCCTTACACTCTCTTTCTCTGGCCTGGTAGATCTGGACCTTGTATCACTCTGAATGTCAGGCAAATCTTTGTCTTCACTGACTGTCCCTCCCACTGTTTATCTTCCACCAGCTATGACCACGAGGGCCGACTGACAAATGTGACACGCCCCACTGGGGTGGTCACCAGCCTGCACCGAGAAATGGAGAAATCCATCACCATTGATATTGAGAACTCCAACCGGGACGATGACGTCACTGTGATCACCAACCTCTCTTCGGTAGAAGCCTCTTACACAGTGGTGCAAGGTAAACTCCACTCAACATCTCTCTACCCCAACTTGTTATCAGACCCAGCACTCAGCCAAGTGCAGGGTTAAAACTCCCTTGTCTGGAGGACTTCCAGATACCTAGAACTCATCTCCATGTTTTCAATGTCTCATCCAAACATTTACACATGGTAACCCAGCTATACAAAAAAGCAATTAAAATGTGTTGTGTATATGTACCAACTCCCTGTAAGGAATATAAACATTATAAAGAGAGAGAGAGAGACATACAGAGAGGGACAGACAGACAGAGACAGAGATAGACAGAAAATCTTATTTCTTAAAAATGTCTCAGTACATTCAAATGTCTTCCACACCCAACCAAATATTTAAATACTTGGAAATGTCTACCTATCTGAAAAAGCCCACTTTTATCTCTCACCTTTTATTTCCCATGTCTTACCCATGTATCACCACCACTGTCCACAAAAAGAATGCACACAGTCTTCTTCTCAAAGGCTATTCATTTTCTTGAAGCCACCACTGGACTTGGAGAGGTTTGGGTTGAGTTGGGTTGGGTTAGGTTGGGTTGGGTGGGGTTGGGTTGGGTTGGGTTTAGCTTGGTTTGGCTTGGCTTGGCTTGGTTCTTTTGTTGCTGTTTCATTCTGATCCTCTCTTTCAAACCTGTCTTTGTTGAATTGGTTACCCTGGGTCTGAAGTCTTGAGCAGTTTCTTGGCAGGATCAGGGTCTCCAAGGGTTCTGACCACCCAGTGGTTATTGTTGCTATTAAACATGCCACATGGTTTAGGACAAGTATAAGGCCAGGCAAGAAAACGAACTGTACAGATTAATTTTCCTTTTAATTAAGATATAATGTCGGTGGGTTAGCCAGTTGTCAGAGGATAAAAGTGTCCTCTCAGTAGATAAATGGTGACATTTCTGGACTATTATCCTGAGACAGAGCCTGTTTCAATGACTCTATTTCTGCTCTTCCAAATGATTAATGATGTAGATTCTGTCCTTTGCATGAGGGCTGGAGTCACAGAGTGACAGGTACACCTTGTCACTACCCCAAAAGCTGGAATCTCAGAGGCTCACCCCACCCTGCTCCTCTGCCCAGGCAATCTGGAAGCCCCTTTCCTGTAAAAAGAGTCTCTGGCTCACATTCCCTTCCTGAAACTTTTCAATAAAGACAAAGGGCAAAAGTCTGATTGACCTGTGTAGATTCCACTCGAGAAGACAAACAGCACATTGTCGGCACCCACTGCTCACCCCACCTCGTGGTATTTGAGTCCCTTCGGAGTTCTCTTTCATGGCAGTGCCAGCGTGGTTGAGTTAGTAACAATAGCATGAGCAGAGAAGAAAGGGCTTTTTCTCTTGATTTTGTGGAAGAAACCTGGACTTGCTTTGCAGTGGAGCTGACCTGTGGTTAGACCATCAACAGTGGGTCAGATGTTAGGCAAAGAGGGGAAAATATTAAAGTAATTTTCCTTCATTTACTTTTTTTTCATATAAGCTAAAATATATATGTTAAAGTTCAAGAATTTGATTGACACAAATTGTGTAGGCAATAGACATTTTTAAATGTTTAAATGTACTATTAATAGTCTTCGGTGAGTAAAAGAAAAATACCACGGCATAATTATTTCTGGAGTGCCACATATTAATAATGTTTTTCTTCGCATGGATCAGTAACATCTCTGCTATTCACCTTCACATTGTATGTGTGCTAATTGAAGGCAGCTTCGATTGACAGCTGCAAAGTACCATGGAAACCTGTAAAAATAGGGGTTCTATTCTCTTCTGACTAATCGAGTGGATAATTTCTTCCCCTCTCCCCACCCCCACTCATGTTTTCCCAGATCAAGTGCGGAACAGCTACCAGCTCTGTAATAATGGTACGCTGAGGGTGATGTACGCTAACGGCATGGGAGTCAGTTTCCACAGTGAGCCCCACGTCCTTGCGGGCACCATCACCCCCACCATTGGCCGCTGCAATATCTCCCTGCCCATGGAGAATGGCCTGAACTCCATTGAGTGGCGTCTGAGGAAGGAGCAGATTAAAGGCAAAGTAACCATCTTTGGCAGGAAGCTCCGGGTAAGTGGTGCCACCCAACTCGCTACCACAAAGTGAAAGGAAACACACCCTTTCCTCACAGCGTAGAGGAGAATTTCCCAGATTCCAGACTCCCATTCTTCCCTGGAAAAGGCACGTTGTTGCCTCAGCAGATAGAAGCCATATCCATTTGAGCCTTGTACCTTGGGGCAGATGTTCTCTCTTTCCTAAGGCTAGGGGATGCTATAGCTGGAAAACTCTTCAGTCTTCTTTCATATTCGCCATCTTGCTCCTTAGTTCTCCATCTTGACTAGCTCAACAAATACATTGCTGCTAGTGTCTGCTACTACCAATGAATTGGGCTGGGTAATTTGCTAAATTCTGGAAGAATAAAAATTGTAAGGTATGTTCTATACACTAAAGGCCATATGATATCACACAGAATGGTCATAGGTTTAGTGAAACACAAGGGTTCCTCCAGGCTCTGATGGAGTCACCAGGGCACAAAGGGCACAGATGGGGTCAGGGATGGCACCCAAAAAGGAACTAACAACCAAACTACAGGAGGAATTTAAACCAACCCTAATTTCTGCACACTAAGTAATGTGCCCCAGGTTACATCTTCTAAAAACTAATCCATAACATGTATTGAAGACTTCCATGTTGCAGGCATCATATTAAATGCTTTGCTTGTATTATCTAATTTTAACCTTTACAACAACGCCATGGAGGTAGTTATTATCACCTCTACTTTTTCAGATGAAGAAACAAGTTCAGGAAAGCTAAATGACTAAGAATGAAGGATGCAGTTGCTGGAAGACAGCCGACCCAGGACTCAGCTCCTTTTGCATCTTTTTATCTGGCTTGTCCCCTAGTTGTCTTAACTACTGTCCTGTGCAGCTTCCTGTTTTGATTCCCTGTCAAACAGATCATGCGTGTACTAGTAGACTGCTCTTGTCAGCTACCCATGCAAATGTGGTCCGACTATCATGCTAAGCCTTTCACCAGGTCAGGAGGATCCTCCTGGGTACCCAGTTTTCATCAAATTTGACGCACGTTGATTGCACACCCACCATGAGCCATGAACTTATGATACAGGATGCAGAAAGCAAAGCCCCCAGCCTCTTGCAGCCTTCGTCCAGGGGTGCGGGTAGGTGAAAGAGAAGAGTAGATGATAACTGAACTAAAACAATCACAGATCAAGATGAGCACTAGAAAGACAGGGAAACCATGGAACACAGTAGAGTTTAACAGATGCCTGGGGACCCCTGAGAGCGGCAGATTCAGCATCAGCAAAACTTGGGCCATCGCTTTGACCATGTGTCACTAGAGTGAAACTCAGTCAGCCCAGGTGACCTCCCTGCAGAGTCCTTACTGCTTGTTAAGATTCTGCCTCCGTCTGGCTGAAATTTAATTCTCCACATTAGGTTATCAGCCGTCTCCCATGTTTTTCTTCCTCCCCTGGTATCTGCAAAGTTGCAAGCAGCAGTGTCTTCCTAAAGACAAAAATGGAATGAGATTAGTAGCTAAATCCTTAATGACTGGATTTCGGGTCTGTAATTGATTTTTGATATGCTGCACTGTAGAAGTTGATTATAAGTAGTAATAGCACCTTTTCTCTGATAAATCAGTTATACATTTTGACTAAGTTTTCAAAATAAAGATAAATGTGGCCCTAAAATAGAATGGCTATAGTCCCAACTCTGAATATTAAAAATCTTAATAATGGTACTTGTGGTAATTAGCAGAAGTTAGGCACGCAAGTCTTATAACTGAATTTCTGCCAGGGTTAGATTTGCTGGCATCATGTTTATGCAAATCAAAACACAGCTTTATCTATCAACACCTCAACATTTAATTGTCTGGTGTTAGTTCCTGTAACAATAATCACATATCCATTTAGCTCTCTTAAATGAAAATCACTATGAGATTATAACAGGTTGAGTGGACTGAAAATGTAATTTGAAAATGAGGGAGAAAGCCTGGAATTTATTTGCATCTCATTTATTTTAATTCAGTTCATAAACTGTTTAGTGAATGAAATAAAAGCAACTCCTGGAAATTGCAGGGGAGCAGTTGGAAGAAGACGGAAGGGAAGTGTTGAGTGTGCTGTGGATTCAGGAGCCCAGGAGTGGCCTTTTCTCCGGTGCTTCATGAGCTCATGGCATGGAGTTTGTGCCCTTTGGTGGATAAGTGTCTGTTGGCACCCATAATCCAGGGATATTTTCTCAGCCAGTGATAGTGAACATTCCTCTCCCCATCTCAGTCTAGATATTTCCTTCCATCCCTGTTCCACTGTCAAATGGGGCCAAAATTATTTCCTGAGTGCCAGTAAATATGTGTAGCACCATGGAATGAGTGCTACAAGGAGAAGGAAAAAACTGGGATCCTTGTAACCGAGGAGCTTCTACTTTACCGAGGGAGACATCGGGTCTGAGTATGGCCACGTCCACCTGAGAGGACTGCAAGTCTGAGGCCAGCCTAGGCAACTTAGGGGAACCCTGCCTCAAAATAAAAAGCAAAAATAGATGGGGATATAGGAAATTAGTTCAGTCTTCAGTAGTAAAAAAAATGAAGAGGAAGAGGAGGAATCAATGTAATAGTATGATGCAACCCAAAGCTACAAAGAAGAATGATTAGTTGTGCCAGCCAATTAAAGAGAGCCTCAGCCAGGTAACAAATGAACCCCAAAATCCCAGGATCTTAACACATCACAATCCAAATGAGGCAGGCTGCTCTTCTTAATAGGTGTAATGCAGGTGCTCCATCTTGTGACCCTGCCATCCTAAGCAAGTGGCTTCCTCGGTTACTGCAGCTGGGGAAGAGAGATTGGCTGTTGGTAGAAGGCTTGGTGAGCAGGCCTGGCCTGGGCATGCGGTCCTTCCACCTGCACAGGTGAGAACAGAGTTGGCAGATCTCCACTCACCACAAGGAGGCTTGGGCTCCATCTTCTTTGAGTGCCCAAGGATAGGAGAAAGCATAGCTGAGCTCATAGCAGGGCCTCTGCCACCCCACTCAGGTCTCACAGTTGACATGGGACTGGGATGGCTTCACGGAGAGCCAGAATCCTTTCTGAAGAGCTGCAGAAATATTAACCAGTTGAAGGGCAAACAAGTGACCAGGCAGAGAGCATCGTCTGAGAAAAGGCCAAGAGACCAGCCATGGGGTGGCATTTCAGGAAGCGCTCAGTTACTCATGAGGCCAGAAAAGTTGGATGTGTAATGGGGAGGTGCAGAGAGGAGCTGACGGAGCACTGGAATGGGACTGGTGCAAGCTGGTGCTTATCCCGAGGACAGTAGGGGTGGGCCGGTGGGATGACATGCTGGGATGCAGTACATTAGAAAGGTCTCTGCAGATCCCTCTGGGGTTGGGGAAGACAGAGGAAGAGACAAGAGAGGAAAAGGACAGCATAGAGGCTGCTGAATTAATCCAAGCAGAGAAGAGAGAAGAAGGGGGAGAAATTGGGGAGAGATTTAGCGATACAGTGAACATGACTGGGCAGATAGTAGGGTTGCTGTGTCATGTGGACCTTCAGAGGGGTCCTGCTCATGTCCTGGAGACCATGGGTTAGGGGGCAGCACTCAGTCTCTGGAGGCTGCAAGAAGGAATAAGACTGGAACCTGCCACCAAGGCAGACATGAGGCTGCAGGGCCTCCAGCTCTGCATTTTGCACTGCAAAAGAAGCTGAATGAAGTTCAAAATACGCCAGGGGAATAGCAGGGTCCATGTACATTATTCTTATGGTTGCCAGGGGTTTAGGGGGCAAGGAACTGAGGAGATCATGCACCAGTGCCAGCGGCCTGATTTTCTCAGGGCCTGGGCAGCTTCCCAAAGCCTGCCCATGTGAAGGGCAGGAGATTCCTAGCCTGACAGTATCCCTAGAGCTAAGAGAAAATAGAAATTCCCAGGAAAGTCACCCAATAGGACAGTGCCAGTCACATTCTGACCTGCATTCTCTCAACCAGCCTCTCCTCCTTGCAGACAGGGAAGTTTAAAAATGATGGATGGACCACAGCCTTCCACCAAAACTTGCAATTTGGGAATTTCAGGCCCTCATCCCTGCCCAAACTCAGGATAGGGAAGGCTTTCGTTATGCCTCCCAAGGACTCACCATTGAAGAGCCAGCACCATCTTCCCTCCCACTGTCCTACACTCCTTCCTATGTCCCCTCTGTCCTTTCAGAAACTCGAGGACCTGTTTCATCACAACACCTGTAAGCTTCACAGGCACAGGAAATATGCAGCCCTGGTACATAGACTACATGGTAGTTACCTAGACACAAGGGAGCAAGGAAGACAAATGAAATATGTTCTCTTTTGACTCCTTGATAGTGTTTAGCCTATAAACTAAGCACCACCCCAGCAGGTATGAGTTCAAAAACACAGGACCCTCTATCTGGAGTCTTCACTACAAAGCATTGGAAACTCACCCAAGATTAGCTTAGTGAAAAATGGCTTGCATGGTCTCACATCACAGGTGACGAGACAGGCTCTGGCCTTAAAGTCTCCAAGATGTCATTAGCTTGAAATCTCTTCTCATTCTTATCTTTCCATCCCTCTTCCCTCCCTTCCTCCCTCTCCCTTCCTCACAGTCTACTCCAAGCCCCCCCCCCCCCCGAGTAGTGTCTATCTTGGCAATGAGCCTGACTGTGTCCTATAGGTAGCCTTCTTCCCTCTTCATATCATGGGGACGGGTAGATTTGGCCAAAGCTGACTATGGGCTTCTATCATCTTGGTTTAGAAAACAGAGAAGAAAGGAACCAGGATCTCCCCACAGGAAGTGTTTCGATGAATTCTTATTGGCCTGGCTGAGATGGAGTTTTCATCTCTGAGCCAATCATTGGTCAGGGATACAGGAGACCTGTGATTGGACAGGCTCAGGTCACATGTCCTCATCTGTATCAAGTAATAGACATCTCTGGAAGTCACCAGGACAGGATAAAGCTTAGAGAAAGGAAGTGCCGCAAAGATAGATGATGCCAAAAGTTAACACACATGTTGGGGCTGGGGAGATACCTTAGTAGAATAAGCACTTGCCTGTCAAGCACAGGGTCCTGAGTTCAATCCCTGGTACCAAAAAACAAAAAGAACACACATGTGCTAGATGTATCCTACAGCCTACACTATTCTGTAGCCTTAACTGGAGGCAAACTCATGCCCTGAGGGTCCAATGAAGCACCTTTGTACCCTGTCCCAACTCTCTCAGACATTTTCCTAAGCCCTTGGAAAATGGAACTGCACCTGATCCCTTTTATTAAGACACTTCTGCTCTCCTAAAATTTGTTCTGTGGCTCATTCTCTCTGTAAACAAAGGGATACAACCACCCTCTGGGATATTTCTTCCTGATTATGATTTACATAGAGATTGCAAAGGCAAGAAACAGCTACATGTGTAAGTAGCAGAACAAAAGAAAAATTGCTTCCAAGATAATCTTCCATCATGACATTGATATCAGCGGTATTAGTGTTCCAAGAAGCAGGAGTTAGTAATTTTGTTTTGGTTTCCATATAATCAATATGACATTAGCTGGGCATGGTAGTGCATGCCTGTAATCCCAGCACTAGGGAGAATGAAGCAGGAAGATCGCCATGAGTATGAGGCCAGCCTGGGTGACATAATGAGACCCTGTCTTTAAAAACAAAAATGCATAGGACATTGCAATTACACATTGGCCCACATTTCTTTTACTTATGTGGCAGAGCACAGTGCCAAAGAAGCAGGGTATGCATGTGTATGCATGAACACACGCTTGTGAGCTCATCCTGCATGTGGCCCACCAACACTCTTGGGCCAGCGTAAGAGCCTGCACTTCCTCTTTCCTGCCACAGTGCATTCGTTCTTCACTTGAGCGATACTCTGTCAAGCACCTGCTGTCCTGAGTGAATGATGGTGAATAAAACACACAACTCAGTGGTGTGTGCCATGTGCAAAGGCTGTGCCTGGAGAAACATAGGATAAATCTAATAGTCCTTGAATGCGTAATTAGAAGGCCAAGCTCTGCACAAACATTAAGCACATATTCACTAGGCAAACTTCACTTTTTTTTTTTTTTTTTTTTTTTTTTTTTTTTTTTTTTTTTTTTTTTTTTTTTTTTTTTTTTTTTTTTTAGTACTGGGTCTACAGGGTCCCACTACCTAGATCAGACTCATAGTGATTCTCCTGTTTTCAGCTGCGATTGCAAGTGCGCACCACCACACCCAGTCTCAATCACCATCTCAGTGCACCCCAGGTTCGGGGCCAGCATGGCAGGCTGGGGATCAAACCCTATCTTCTGTGCTCTGCCTAAGCAGGTGCACTGACCTATCTGGCTGGCCAAAGCTTCACTTTTGAACAGCCTACTATTTGGGTTGGAGTAGTAGAAAAGCCCTCATGGAGCACATGCCTTGTTATATTTGAGCAAGGAGAAGTAGATAGTAATGTGGTAAATGTACAAATCATGTAAAGACATTGTGATGTGTGCTGGGAAGAAAACTCCCCCAGGTGCAGGTTGTAGGAACGACAGTTCATGACTTATGTTAAGGCCACTCTGAGAAAATGACACTTGAACTGAAACATATGGAAGAAGAGGTGGAACTGTGGTATATAGGATGGAAGAAGAGCTTTGGGGACAAAGGCTCCAGCTCAGGTGAAGGTTCTGAGGCCAAAGAGAGGGTTGTCTGAACTCAGAGCAGTAGGAAAACCAGTGTGGCTGGAGTTGACCACAGAGAATGGGGCCATGGAGTGGGCCCTTGGTGGCCCTGGTAAAGTCTTAGTGCTCTGAAGGGCTGCAGAGTGACCCTTGGTGAATACTGGGGAGCATGTGTTTGAAGTGCTACACACGGGGTCACCAGCAAGGCAGCTCTTCCTCCTGAATGTCCTTGTCGGCCCAGCGATCACCCCATGCCCCGGTCATCTCCACAGTTCTTTCCCCATATTTGCACTAACTTCTGCCCTGCGTTCTCTACTTTGGGCTCACCTGTCTTCATCTTCCTCTCTTAACTTCCATGAGCACAGGAGCCATAACTGCCTCCGTTTCTTAAATGCCTACTGTAAGACTTATATAGTAGGTCTGTGGTAGGTAGCAAATACATGAATGGGACTTTTTAAATTGATGTTGTTTCCTTTTCCTAGTTCTCCAGGTTAGAATTTTAGATGTCAACATTCACTCTCATTCAAGCCCAGTCCGTATTCACTCATATGCATGGAGCAACAAGCACACCCAGAGCAGTCAGGCCACCAAGACAATTCAAGTCCCTGCTCAGCAAGAGCTCACAAGCCATCATGTATGGGAAAATCAAAGTAGAAATAGTGACATGTTCGGGCTGGAGAGATAGCTCAAGAGCATAAGTGCCTGTCAGGCAAGCACAAGGACACAGGTTCAATCCCTAGTACCACATGCCATGCTGGCCCAGAACCCCAGGAGCAGGCCCCAAAACCAGGAGTGGTGGCGCACACCCGCAATCCCAGTGTTGGGGAGGCTGAGACAGGAGGATCACTAGGAGTCCGAGCTGCATAGCAAGACTTTGTACCAAATAAATAAATGAAAGATTTTTTTAAAAAACCCAGTGCCACATGGCTTTGGAACAACACAGCTAATCAGTGTCATAAGCACGACTCCAATTGAGGTCTTCCCACCTTTCCACTATCCGAAACAGCAAGTCATTCCAAAAAATAATGTTTGCTTGAGGAATACATTATTTAATGTGTTTGCAGAGCTTACCCTTCTAATGATGCATTATTTAAGCTAATATTAAATTTATGGCAAGTTGTTTTGTCTGCACAAGCACTGATCCCAGTGCCACATTGAGTTTTATTGTGAGAGAAAGCGACTCTTCAGTCCCAGAGGACTGGCCCAGAGAAGAAATGAAGACGTCAGCGGGGCTGGCTTTTCCTCTGGGTAAGTGCCTGGCTCTACTCTCCACGGCAGGCACTTCTGCCTTTAAACATGAGAAAATCTCCTGACCGCCCTCATTGTCTTGTTGGATTTCCCACGCTCCAAGCAGAACGGGCACAAGGGTTCCTCTGCGCGTCTAACCAAAGCCTCTCCTGCTGTGCCACAATTCTATTTCCTGGAGGGGATCCAGCCCTGTGTAATTTCCTCCTTGGTGTTTCTCAAATCACCAGCTCCTGCCATTGCCCCTAGAGCTAAGTTAGAGTCACCAGTTATAGGCCCAGCAGGGCCGTTTTGAGGACAGCATTTCCTTTTCTCCGGGTTTTTTATGAGCCTCCTTGTGACAGGCGTGTGCTTGGTGAGATCAAAACATTCTGGGGGGAAATTCCTCAGGGGAAACCGCTTCCCAGCTTCTGCCCTCTGCAAAAATAAAAACCATGCTAAATAGCTGAGTTTTATTAACTGGGGAAGCCAGGCTGAGGAAAATGCCCGATAATTAAAAATAATGGCTTCCTTACAAACACAAAATTGTATTAATTTAAAAATTGGTTTCTCTATCGCTGAATTCCTACCGAGCCGGCTGGGAAGGGAATTGTGCTGATCCTGGCAGTGAAAATAATTCAAAATAACTTTTATGTTCTCCAGGAAGCCTCAAGGTTAATTTAAATATTGCTAGATGGGTAATTTAATTCAGAATAAGAGAACAGTACGGCTAAATTAAAGCTCCTATGTGCTCTAACTGGGAGGCAGGCACCCACCAAAAGCCCTGCAAGCCCACTGGACTATGCATCGCCTCACTTCCCACAGCCACGGTGCTGCCTCCTTCTGCACAGCCCCCTCATAATTAGATATTTTTTATTAGATTACACAAGAGTCCTGAACTCTTTGCTCATCTTTCAATGAATTTATTATATTTAATTATTAAAAGGATTGGGCCTTTTTATAGAAATTTCGCATTTCAGAAGTTAACGCTAGAGCCAGGCATGGTGGCACACATGTGTAATTTTAGTACTTGGGAGGCTGGGGCAGGAGGATTGCCAAGAGTTCGGGGCCAGCCTGGACTACATGGTGAGGCCCTGTTTGAAAGAAAACAAAAACATGAAAAAGTTCATTCCAACCAGTGCTGTCACAAAATCCTATTCCTAAGAACATGGTAAATTTGGGAGTGAAAGCCCACCCTGTTATCAATAGCTAGTAGCTAATAGCTAATTTTTTTTAATAGTTGGTGTGCCCTGGCCAGGGTCAGAGGTCTCCTCAGCTCTACTGAATAGCATTACGGCTACTCTGCATTTGCCTGGTATTTTGTCTTTCTATATTCTTGGCATCCTCAGATACTAATATTGTCATGATAATCAGGATTATACATGAGTTACATGTCAGTGTGTGTCAGTAGATTTTTGTTGTTGTTGTTGTTGTTTTGTACCTGGGATCAATGTTGGTTGTTTTCATGAGAGCATACATACGCGTATTATATAATCCATGTGGTGCTATTACGGTTATATATGCAATTTTCCTGTTGGTCCTTTCCAGGTAACTGAAGATAGGGTAGACCCTTCTTCCTACAGCATGTATTTTAACCAAGAGTTCGCATCAGAATCTCCTGGGGGCTGTTAAAAGTCAGCAAGCCCACAGCCCCTGTGCCCAGGGCCGATTCAGCAAGCCTGACAGCAGTATTCTGAGCGCCTTCCAGCTCCACAGAGGCCCCTAGATCACAGCCCTGACAGAGCCTAGGGGCCAGCCTAGGAGAGAGGAGGGCAGGCTCAGGGCTCCAGCCCTTGCTGCTAATGTCAAGCTGGGTGGCTCACACCTGTCCACATCTCCTGCGTAAGATAAAAGGCGCCAGGAGTCCTGGCTATTGCAGACTTGTGAACGGCAACACTGGCAGAGATGAGCAGTCTGAGAGAGACAGGTGCTCTGTGGGGCCTAGGACAGCTGTGAAGAGAAACAAAAGGGAAGAGAGGGAGGACAGGAGATGGCAGGGAAGAGGCCAGGAAGCGGGTAAAGACAGTAAGGAGTCGTCAGCAGGTGCCTCCCAGAGCCTGACAGTCCTCTTGCACTGTCCTCATAGCATTCGTTCAGCTCCTAAGATGCTGAAGAAGCCCTTCACTGAAGCTCTTAAACACTTGAGGCCAAGAAACTCAGCAGCCTTCCGTGCTTGTCCAAATGAAGAAATTCCTTACGGCCAAATTTCTGTTTGTGGAGGAAGCAATCTTCTTGGCTCTCAGCTTGTATTCCACATTGAAAGTGGAGACTGATTTGGGAGTGGGATCCCCCATGACTATGACAGTATTAGCTTGTGTCCTTGCCTCTTTGGTCCCTGCAGCATTCCTCCCAGTGACCATGACCCTGTCGCTTGTCCTTCCAGCTGCATTTCTGAAGGACCCCAAGAATGCACCAACTGCACAACTTCCTCTGTGCTTTGATGCATCCTCATTGCTAAATATTCCGTCCTTGTCCTTTTAAACTCCATGGAAGTAGCAGTGGCTTGAGGAATCTGGTAGTCGTGGGTTCATATGCTTGTGTGGCTCCAGGGTCCCTGAGTTTGGTCACCCCTTTGTAAAATAATTTCTACACAAATTGTAAGAATTAGGGCCGGCCAAATAGCTCACTGGATTAAAGTGCCTACAAGCAGGCTCAGGGGCCAGGGGTTCCATCCCCAGGCCTGCTGTGCCGGCCCCACCCCCAGGGCACACTGAGATGGCAATTGAGATGGGGCATGGTGGCGCATGCCTGTAATCCCAGCTCTTGGGAGCTATAAACAGGCAGTTTAGTAGTGAGACCCTGAACACCCTGTAGAGCCTTCCCTAAAATACAAAAAATGAATGAATTAATTAATTAAATCTTCTGATTTGATTGGTTCATTTTAAAAAAATAAATTATAAGAATTTAAAATGAGATCAGTCACCAGGGAGATAGCTCAGTGGCATGAGTGCCTGCCTGGCAAGAGCAAGATCCTGAGTTCAATCCCCAGTACCAAAAAATTAAATACCTAAGTAAATCAGATCAATTTATAAAGTACCTAGCAGCACACCTATGACAGTGTTAGATACATATATGAATTTAGATTGGTTCCAATTGCTGGTAACAGATTAGAAATAATACAGGTTTAAACAAGATACATACTTTCTGTTTCCTTTAGGACTATACAAAGGCTTGAGTTAAGAAGCTTTGTGTGGGAGGATGCATGGCCATTGAAGAGTCCTGGATCAGCTGGAATCTAGGGGTGTGTGTGTGTGTGTGTGTGTGTGTGTGTGTGTGTGTGTGTGTGTGTGTGTGTGCAAAAGACACATTATCCTGCAGGTTTCCACCCTCAAGCATCACCTCATATTCACAATATAAATGCTGTACCTGCCATTCCATGTACATATCACCTAGGACAGGTAGGAAGGTGGGCAGAGCGACAGTTTCCCTACTTCTCAAAGTAGTCAGCTTCCTTTAGAGATATACCCAGCTAACAATACCACTTACATCTCCTAGGAGACCACCTCCTCAAAGGAGGACAAAAAACATAGCTCCTGACCTGAGCACAAAGCTGTTCCACAAAATGCAAATGCCTCCTAGAATTGTTCCTTGTCTTCCCTTAAGCTGCTATGTAGAGTCCTTGAGGGTGTGGAGATGCCTTATATTCTAGTCACCTTCTGAGACACTTCCATGTCTAGGAGGTTACTTGGTTGAAAAATGAAGGCCTAAACTGCAGACCAGTCCTCCCGCTTCACTGTGTGGCCTTGAGCAAGTTGTGCAGCGTCTCTGCTTCATGTTCAGTTTCTCCACTTGTCACATGGTCTCTGTGAACATCAACTCCAGCAGTGGAGGTGAGGTCCTCACGCGGTGCCTGTGTGTATGAGCCCTAGTGTGGTTAGGGGTGTGATTCCCCTCAGGACCCATTGCCATCACCGAGAAGGGCAGCTGATGATTAGGGTAAGGAGAGGAAGGAGCAGCCATCTCTGGAGTCTCTTCCTTCTGCCTGTTTACACCCTCCTTGCTTCCAGAAGCCACCCCAGCGACGTCTGGATTTACAGTCAATTATGTTGTAAGAGTCTGGACAGGGTCAGCTTCATTTCATTCACATCCAGCCATCCGCTCGGGGCTCGCTGAGCCTCCAGAGTCCCCCTCCTTTGCCCCTAACAAGAGTCTGAGTCTCCCAGCCTTGCCTTCTGGGACAGCCTTTCTGCTCTGATCAGATCAGCTCCTAAATAAATATTAAATTGTGTCTGGATGTGTTCCCCTGGTCCTTTCAACTCCAAGTCAAGCAGTCTCTTCCTTTGCTGGAATCCCCAGCCTGGCCGAGGGGTCCCTGCTGGTGCCTTGAATCTGTGACAATAGCAAGACTGTCCACTCAACATCTGCAGTAAAGGAGTTTGTGTTGACATAAGCCTTTATGCTTTCAGATCTTTGCCTACCGTAGATTCCTAAGTTCTCCTCCTCACCTTTATATGAAATTTTATGAGAAAATATTGTCCCTGTCCTTAAAGGTGAATGCAGCAAAAAGGATTATAGTATGCAAATGATCTTGTCCCCGGGGTGGAGAGACAGGCTTGTCAAAACCCTCAGGTCCTGACCTATTGTGTGTGGCTGTGGAATTTGTGCACTACAGTTTTCACCATTGACACTTTCTATCACATGGTACCATCCCTTGTCATTGTACACTGCAACGACTGCTTGTGGCCATGTCTGAACTGGCTCATCCTACCCTATGGAGGAGCCTCTTTTTCGGTATTCCAGTGCACTATACAAATGTGGCTATTATCTATGTCTGTCACGGTGTTGAAGTTTAGAAAGCAACATTCTAAAGACATCAGGGTTCCGTCTTTCTCCTTGCCCATTGATCCCACCTGCCCCATCCTCCACAGAAACCTAGGTGGGGTCTTTCAAAGCAGGCCTGTTGTGTTTTCCCAGGTCCACGGAAGAAACCTCTTGTCCATCGACTATGACAGGAATATTCGGACAGAAAAGATTTATGATGATCACCGGAAGTTCACCCTGAGGATCATTTATGACCAAGTGGGCCGCCCCTTCCTCTGGCTCCCCAGCAGTGGACTGGCCGCCGTCAATGTCTCCTACTTCTTCAACGGGCGCCTGGCTGGCCTCCAGCGTGGAGCCATGAGCGAGAGGACAGACATTGACAAGCAGGGCCGCATTGTGTCCCGCATGTTTGCCGACGGAAAGGTGTGGAGCTACTCCTACCTTGACAAGGTGAGTGGCCATGCCCCCGTGGTCCCCCAGGGCTTCCTGGCATCACTCCTGCCTGTCTGGAGCTCAGCTGAGATGCTTGGCCCTGAGACATTTTAACATCTGCTTTGACTCTACAAGGGCTCCCCTCGCACCTCCACTCTCACTGGAGGGGAAAAATTCTGAAGGAAAATGTTATTCATAGCTTGTCACTATTAGCATTAAAAGAAAAAAAAAAGTGCTAGACACTCAGTAATGGCAAAAAAGGATGGATTTTCTGATTTTATTTTAAAAAAAAAAAAGGTGATGTTGAAGCGGACAGAATCATCCCACTGCAGCAAGCTAATCATTGCTTATGTATTGGAAACGCAGTGATTCATTTCTGTCTTTCCCTAAATTAAGCCATCAAGCTAGGGAAGTCTGCCTAAAACTCGAGCCGGCAAAATGACACCTCCCACTCAGCCCCTTGGCCCTGCCAGCCAGCAGAATCCCTCTGTGTCCTGTTGATGTCTGAAAGTGCCAAATTCAAGGCTTCTGGTTACAAAGAGATCAGGGTGGAACAGCAGCAAGAAGAGGTCCCTTCTGGGCACATCCAAGACTATCAGAGGCTTCCCCGGTCACCCAGTCACCAGCCAGGGGCCTGCACAGCCTGGCCTCTCACACAGGCTTCCCTAAGCACAGCTCCATTTCTCCTTCTTTATCACTCAGGCATGGTGACAGCAGACAGAGCTTCTGCTCTTGGCAAGACATCTGTGCCCAGCAGTCGACTGGCCGCCGTCACACCACAAAATACAGGCGTGGGCGGCCAGGGGAGGCGGCAGTCCCCTATTTGCTTCTAGTCAATGCCATTCCTTTCCCCCAAAGAATCAATGATTCTTTTTTTTTTTTTTTTTTTTTTTTTTTTTTTTTTTTTTTTGTCTTTTTGAAACAGGGTCTCACTATGCAGTTCAGGCTGGCCTTAAGCTCACTTTGTAGCTCAGGCTGGCCTCGAACTCACAACAATCCTCCTGCCTCAGCCTCCCGAGTGCTGGGATTACAGGCCTGCGCCACCACGCCCGGCGAATCAATGATTCTGGATTAAACCTCACATTAGGTTTTGAGTGGAGGGTATGCTTTCTCTTAGGTTTAATTCTTTTTATTTTTTCTTTTTTTTTTTTCTTTGTATGGGGTCTCACTATGCACCTCAGACTTATAATGATGCTCCTGTTTTCCGCCTCCCCAGTGCTGGGACTGCAGGCGTGCTCCACCAGGCCTGGATTCAGTCACAGGCTCAGCACACTCAGGGATTGGGGATGTTGTCACATCCGGTGCTGGGGATCAAACCTTGTTCCCTGTGCTTGCCTAAGTAGGCACTTAGTCCACCGAGCTATCTTGCTGGCCTTCTCTTAGGTTTAATAAGAGAGGACAAAAAAAAAAAAAAAATAGTATGAGTGTCACACCCTCTCTGGTTGGATCAGTGGCAGTTAGTTTTTTTTTTTTTTTTTTTTGGCAGAACCAGGGATTGAACTCAGGCCCTTGTGGTTGCCAGGGAAGTGCTTATTCTACTTAGCCATCTCCCCGGCCCCTCAGTTAGTTCTAAACAGTCTTGGGATTCTTTATTATTGATCCAGGGCAATCTTTGCTCCTCTCCTTGGTCCTGCATGCCCTCCACACTGTGAGGTGCAGTCTCAGCCCTGTCCCTGTCCCGGAAGTTGTTGCCAATGCAGACTCCCAGGCTTCCCAAAGCTCCCAAATGAGATCAACTATGATTAGTTTGAAAGGTGCTCCTCTAGGCAGCCACCATGCTCCCTTAGAAGTGATATGTCCAGGGGCAGGAGTCTGTGCAATCTATGGTCTAAGCTTGCCACTTGCATGACTTTTAAATTGACATGAGGAAATGGGATAAATTATCATGTGAGTGCCACAGCCAACTCATGTGTTTCCTTCCCCTTTCCTTCCCCCAGTCCATGGTCCTCCTGCTTCAGAGTCAACGTCAATACATATTTGAGTATGATTCCTCTGAGCGTCTCCACGCTGTCACGATGCCCAGTGTTGCCCGGCATAGCATGTCCACACACACCTCCATTGGCTACATCCGCAACATTTATAACCCGCCTGAAAGCAACGCTTCAGTCATCTTTGACTACAGTGATGATGGCCGCATCCTGAAGACATCCTTTCTGGGCACTGGACGCCAAGTGTTCTACAAGTATGGCAAACTCTCCAAGCTATCAGAGATTGTCTATGACAGTACTGCTGTCACCTTTGGGTATGATGAGACCACTGGCGTTTTGAAGATGGTCAACCTCCAAAGTGGGGGCTTCTCCTGCACTATCCGATACCGGAAGATTGGTCCTCTGGTGGACAAGCAGATCTACAGGTTCTCAGAGGAAGGCATGATCAATGCCAGATTTGACTATACCTATCACGACAACAGCTTCCGGATTGCAAGTATCAAACCTGTCATAAGCGAGACACCCCTTCCAGTTGACCTCTACCGCTATGATGAGATTTCTGGCAAAGTGGAGCACTTTGGCAAGTTTGGAGTCATCTATTACGACATCAATCAGATCATCACCACTGCTGTGATGACCCTGAGCAAACACTTTGACACCCACGGGCGCATCAAGGAGGTCCAGTATGAGATGTTCCGTTCCCTCATGTATTGGATGACAGTGCAGTATGACAGTATGGGCAGGGTAATCAAGCGAGAGCTAAAACTGGGGCCCTACGCCAACACCACCAAATACACCTACGACTATGACGGGGACGGGCAGCTGCAGAGTGTGGCCGTCAACGACCGCCCAACCTGGCGCTACAGTTATGACCTCAATGGGAACCTGCACTTGCTGAACCCTGGCAACAGTGTGCGCCTCATGCCCTTGCGCTATGACCTGCGGGATCGAATCACCCGACTGGGTGATGTGCAGTACAAAATCGATGATGACGGCTATCTGTGCCAGCGAGGTGCTGACATCTTTGAGTACAACTCCAAGGGTCTCCTCACCAGAGCATACAACAAGGCCAGCGGCTGGAGTGTGCAGTATCGCTATGATGGGGTGGGACGACGTGCATCCTACAAGACCAACTTGGGCCACCATCTGCAGTACTTCTACTCTGACCTCCACAACCCAACGCGCATCACCCACGTCTATAATCACTCCAACTCGGAAATCACCTCCCTGTACTATGACCTCCAGGGTCACCTCTTTGCCATGGAGAGCAGCAGTGGGGAGGAGTACTACGTGGCATCAGATAACACAGGGACACCACTGGCTGTGTTCAGCATCAATGGACTCATGATCAAGCAGTTGCAGTACACAGCCTATGGGGAGATCTACTATGACTCCAACCCTGACTTCCAGATGGTCATTGGCTTCCATGGGGGGCTCTATGACCCCCTAACCAAGCTGGTCCACTTTACTCAGCGTGATTACGATGTGCTGGCTGGACGATGGACCTCCCCGGACTATACCATGTGGAAAAATGTGGGCAAGGAGCCAGCCCCCTTTAATCTATATATGTTCAAGAGCAACAATCCTCTCAGTAATGAGTTGGATTTGAAGAACTATGTGACAGGTAAGAGTTGTGCGGCCTTAGATGGGCAGTGGCTCCCACGGGGTGGTCATCTTGGTAGACCGCTGGGAACTTGGAAGGAAGGGCTGACATTAGATGATGGGAAAACACCATGAACCAGTGCAGCTGATGACAGGTCAGTGTCTAGAAAAGCAGAGGGACAGTAAAAAGAGCAGTCACCAGGTCTTTCTGAAGATTTCCTGACCGTCACAAGTTTATTCCACTGAAATATCTTTTATTATAAGATCCATTCCTACCCCAACAGAAGAAATTGCTTAAGAGAGGGAGAAAGAATGTGATTCTAGTATTAGAAAGATCCAGTTCTAATTCTCTGTCTTCAATTTATAAGCCAAAAGACTAGGACTAGCTCTGCAATGTCTCTGAGCTCATTTCTTCTATGCAAAGGTGCTGGTAAAGCCATTGCATAGAGCAGTTATGAGAAGTAATGAACTTATATAGATGAAGCTGGTCCCTGGCACTGAAACAGTAGATAGGATATCTGCTTATGATACAAACCACTATCATTCCTAGCAAAGTAATAACTTAACAGGGTATTGAGGTGAACCCACTTCTTAACTTCCAGAGGTTTGCTCTCTCTTTCTCTCTCTCTCTCTCTCTCTCTCTCTCTCTCTCTCTCTCTATATATATATATATATATATATATATATATATATATATATATATATTGTGCTTTCTCTCACTCTCTCTCTCTCACTCTCTCTCTCTCTCTCTAGAGTGCTTGACCCTGGACACCTTAGAATGAGTCTCTAGAGAGAGAGAGAGAGAACCAGCAATGCTGCAAAGCAAAATTAAGTATGTTCTACTAGATAGGTGCTTGTTTATTATTCAAAAAGCAGATTCTGGGGATACAACAGTGAACAAGACAAATACCTTTCTCTCAAGGGTTTGTGTGTGTTGGCACATGTGTGTGAGATGAATCTTAATTTGGTAGATTTGATACCATGTAGAAGAGCTCATGTCAAACTGGGCCTGAAGAAGGAATAGGGCCTAGGTTGGCTCAGGCTGAAGGACAAGTCAGAAAGACTGGAAACCTTGAAGAAGAGGGTAAAAGGGGAGCCATGGAGAGCAAACAATGCTCTTCTCCATGAAAAGTGAGAACTGGTGAAACAAGGTTTCCTTTACATCTGTCCATCCATCCATCCATCCATCCTTTTAGTACATACCATACTAGGACTATCTTATATGTACTAAGTACAAGGGATGCTGTAGGGGGCAGGGCAGAATTCTTGTCCTTAGGAAATGATCAGAAGAGTCACATGATGATATGGGAATGGATTCAAAGTGATCAAAGGCTCAAATTCTAGCAAGCAGGAGGACCACCTGACCTAGTAATGCACTACATAGATAATCAACATTGGAATCCAAACCCTAAGACCAAGGGTACCCAAGTTCCAGGAAACTCAGAGGTTCTGAGTACAGGCAATGTAGGAGGCATCAACACTCAAGTGAGCAGTGCTCACTTGTCCCTCTCCCAAGACTGGAAATGAAGCAGCGACTAGCTGGAACACATGTTGTCCTCAGTGTCTCCCACAGCAGAAACAAACAGATGCCCCAAACAACTGGCTCGTGTCGTGCAGTGTTTCACTGACAAGGGCCATTAGTTCCAGGGTGATTTAGTGTCCTTGCCCAGCAGACGCATCAAGGATCCTTTGTGCCCAGGGACTGTGGCCAGACTGTCTCCTCTGTCCCTCCTTCCCACACCTCCCAGGGGACCGTAGATCTCAGAGTTTAGTATGACTTTTGTCTCCCAACTTAATGAAATTTCAAACTAAAGTGCCTCTCCTGAAACATACCAAGAGATCAGGTGACAATAACTACAATGAAGATACATAAAATAGGACAGGGGTTAGACAGAGAATGATGGGAAGTATCTCCCTCATTTAGAATGATCGCAGAAGGCCTTTCTGAGCGGGTAGCACTTGTGTTCAGACCTCCATGAATTGGAGAGGAAGCAGATCCAGCTCAGCCAGAGTGGAGAATCCTTCCCCCTGCAGTGTGCTTCCCAGAGGACACCTTAGAATGAGTCAGTCAGAGGCAAATAAAGAGAAACCCTGGAGTGGGCTGAGCAGATATTGCTGCTGCCAAGTCCCAAACAAAATCATGCACAGGACACAGTCCACCTCACCACCCCCTCAGCTACATCCCTGTTGCCCTACAGGAAGAAAACAAAAATCAGCAGGGCTTTCTGAATAGCAAGATGGCTTTCCTCATTCCAGCGCTTCCTTCAGTCTCAATGCATGGGAATGCAATCAATTTGAACTCAGTCCAACCAGACTGAATCCTGAAGCCATTAGGAAAACATCTAAAATGAAGTGTTGTATCTGAGAAGCGGCATGCACAGGGCTGCTGCCTGGAGTTGGCCGCTGAAGGAAGAGAACCAGGCAGAAGAGGGAGCCAGGCCAGGCCCAGCCCACACCTGGTGCCACCTGTTGACCACGAGATGACCCTTGGCAAGTGAATTGGTGCTAAGAACACCAAACCATCCTCCTCTGTTCCAGCACTGGCTCATTGGTAAACTCCATCCAAATTAGTCTTAATTTGCCACTTAGGAGACTAACAGAGTAGTTGAACTTGCTGCTCACAGTTTAAATGGAAGAGATAATTAAGATGTAGTTGGGAGGAATGGAGAGAACAGAACCTTCCCTCCCCTCTTGTACCCAGAAAGATCATTGCTGTTTGAAAACAGTTCTCTGAATGAAAGTGACAGCTTCTGACACAGGGGACGATTTTTGTTCACCCAGCATGCGGGTGCAGAGAAAACTGGCCAGAAGATGGGTGGCACGGATGCACAAAGACACCCGCAGTAGGGCCCCAGCACCACTGCCATGGCGGGGATGGAGGGGATGAGTGCTTCTCCTCCCACCTATGGACTCTAAAGTACCCTGTGTTTTCAGCTAGTTTTCATAGTTAGTTTTAGCAGACTGAATGATACATCTGTGATGAAAATCTATTTGAGGAGAACATGTAAGAGACAGATTGGGGAACAGGCTCCTCCCCAACCTACCATGTCCGAGACCTCAACTTTAGCATCCGAGGAAACTCCAGATTCTTGGACCTGCACCCAGCCCCAAGCTCTGCCCTTTCCTAGACCACCTTGGAAACACCATTTCTGGCCCCACAAGCACTTGCTGGGCGAGGTGAATGGAATGCTTTCACCTGTTTCACTCCCTTGCTGCACCTGGTCTCCGGGCAGTGACGGTGACTCTTCCAGGGCCAAGTGCAACCCAAACTGCAACCCCCAGCCACTTCCTGTTGCAAAGCACCTACCCTGCAAGAGTATCCGCTGCTCAGCTGACTGGCAGCTTAGCCCACTTTCCAACAGGGAGGGCTCTGCAGGCTGCTGAGGCGTGAATGCCACAGGCTCCCCACCACCAGCCCAAGGAGTCTGTCACCAGGTTGCATCAGGGATTCCAGAATAACTGTGTCTGCAGTGGAAGACAAGATGGGCAGCCTGAATAGACATTTCTGAATAAGCTTAGACACAGAAGCAAAATCATGTTAGAAACTTGAAAGGAGAAAAAAAAAAACATATGGAGGAGGAGAGGGGAAAGGAGAAGATCAATGACGTAAGCTATCACTGTTCATGGAATGATCGCTAGAAGCCCTGTCTCAGAGCCTGGGAGCTCTCCTCTCTCCTCACTGAGGGAATCCTAAGCTAGAGCAAGGACTCCTTGAAGGACAAAGCTAATGACAGAGAGAGTCCCCCAAGGACAAAATTTCCTTGGATTCTCCAGGAGGGTGGGCTTTTTCTAGAATTTTCCTGAAATCTCACATATCCCTGGGGAAGGATGGGAGTATTTTCCGGGGTATACAGAGGAGGTATTAAATAAGACTGAAACACAGATGAGGAAAGTTAGTCCCCTCTCCGTACTTTCTTAATTCTTCCCATTCATTTGAAGAAAAAGTCCCTGCTTGATGCTGGTGTGTATTAAACACCTCATTAACACTTCTAATCTCCCTTTTCAACAGAGACAGCAGGTCTAAGGCTCCCTCAGTAGCAGGTAACAAAATGGTGCTTTAATTTAATTGCATGACTTTGCTTCCTTTGTGTAAATTTTACAGTTATTTTCTGTTTGCAACAAGTGAGCCTACTTTCACATATACAGGAGGGATAGAGAGTGCCTTTGTAAGTGGATTTCCCTGAGTACAAAGGCAAATTTATTTGTTTTTCAATCAATCAGTCAATCATAGTACAGGTGATAGATTTTTTTTTTTAATTTAATACAAGGTCTAGAAGGTCTCACTATGTAAATCAGACTCATAGTGCTCCTCCTGTTTTCAGCCTCACAAGCGCTGGGATTACTGGCACACAACACCATGCCCAGTCTCAATCACCAACTCAGCGTGCCCTAGGGGCAGGGGCAGCCTGGCATGCCAGGGAATGAACCCTGACCACTGCGTTCTGCCTAAGCAGGCACTTTACTCCACTGAGCTATCTGGCCAGCATTAGTTAGATTTTTTTTTTTTTTTTTTTTTTTTTTTTTTTTGGTGGAACCGGGGATTGAACTCAGGCCCTTGCGCTTGCCAGGGAAACACTTATTCCACTGAGCCACCTCCCCGGCCCTTTTTTTTTTTTAATCTTGAAAAGTGACCATAGATATACAAATGTTACCTCAATTCCCTTAAGAAGAAAAATTTTGCCTATGGATTTCATAAGCAAGAGCTGGCCCTGCCCCCAGGGCATGCTGAGACTGGGTGTGGTGGTGTGTGCCTGTAATCCCAGATCTTGGGAAGCTGTAAACAAGTGGATCACTATGAGTCCAATCTAGTAGTGAGACCCTGAACACCCTATAGACCATTCCCTAAAAAAATAACAATTCAATATCACACACACACACAGAATAAGCTAGAAAGAGTAGAGACCAGGGGAGATTGTGCATGAAATTGACAGAATGCTGGGAGGGGCCACCACTGTGTACTGGGGGCGGTAGCATCAGAGTGTGACTTGAGAGGTGAGTGGGTTGATAATCATCCAAGGAGCTAAGAGGCCAGGATACTGGTGGGACCAAATATCTGTCTAAGGAAATCAGTGAAAATTAATTCACATCAGAGGGGCCGAGGAGATACCTGGGCAGTCTAAGCACCTGCCTGGCAAGTGTAAGGACCTGAGTTCGATCTCCAGGTCCAGATGCTGTGCCAGCCCTGGAACCCTGAGCATATTGTGCTGGCTGGAAACTGAGTGTGGTGGCGTATGCCTATAACCCCACCACTAGGAAGGCTGAGACAGGAGGATCGCTATGAGTCTGAACTGCATAATGAGACCCTGTATCAAATAAAATTATAAGACATACAGAGTTCACAGTAGCTTCAAAAGCTTCAGGTGCATGGCCCAGGGGTCATGGATAACCACAGCAAGGGGGCCATGACACTACCAGGTCCCATGGACCCTTTGGAATATGCAGGGAGATCAGTGTTCTCGGGGGAGAGAGAATTTCAGATAAAACACTGAAGTCAGGAGGGCTTTCCTGATGGTGCTCAAATTCCAGGGCTCCCCGTGGAAGCATTTTAAACCCTAGGGAGAGACAGAGATGGGGCAGCAAAGGGAGGGATGCACAGGCCAGGAAGAATGACCTTAAGTGCCTGTCAATAGTAGGAGCATAATGAGGTCAGTTCTGGGCCCCGGGCAGTGGCGTTGGTGAAGATGCAAGTGTTTCAGGGGCTGCACACCCAGGCTTCTCCTCACCTCCACAGGGAGCCCAGGAGGCCTGGGTGGATCTGCCTTACTCCAAGATGTCTTACCTGGACCAGTTAGGGAAGCTGTGTGGGGCAAATGCTGCATCTCCCACTTGGAGGGACTTAACCTTGCCCTGAGGGTGTCTGACTCTGAGCTTGCAGAGCTCTCATCGGAGAGCAGGAGACCTAGAGAGATGGGCTTTGATAGCCCAAAGACTGCATCCCTTTGTTTCCAGCCCTTGAGATTGCACCTTATGCTGAGCTGGCATGGTGCAGCAGCCTCTACCTTACACCCTACTCAGAGATAGTAATCACCATGCATCCTTCCAATGGGTCATTGTACTTCTGTCTTCTGACATCTGGCCTGGCCCAGGATACATGCTCATTTAAAGACCTGGCCAGGAAGGAGTTCATGTCAATTACATGGTCCACGTGCTGGCCCCATGATAAGTCCTTAGCATGGGTTTTCTCCTTTGATCCTCCCAGCAATCCAATGCCCTTGGTGCCATTGTTATCCTAGTTCATCTCTGAGAAGCCTGAGGCTTAGGGAGGGGCAGGAACTTAGGGTCCCACAGCCAACAGACTTGAAGCCAGATGTGTCGCTGGTTTTCTCAGTCATGACATGGCAGCACACTGTTGCTCATGCAGAGAAGGGACCTTTGGGTCCAAATCCAGGAAACATGGACTATCTTCCTGTCTCTCTCTCCCTTTGGACCCATATCCAACCACACATTTTATTCTCTCGCTCTTAAGATCCACTGCAGCTTTCCACCCATCCTGGTTTCAAAAATCTTTATTTTTGTTCCCACACTAGATGTGAAAAGCTGGCTTGTGATGTTTGGATTTCAGCTTAGCAACATAATTCCTGGCTTCCCAAGAGCCAAAATGTACTTTGTGCCTCCTCCCTATGAACTGTCAGAGAGTCAAGCAAGTGAGAATGGACAGGTAAGTGGAGGTGCTCGCCAAGAATTCAGGGATTGTCATTGGCCCCTCTCACATGTGGGAGGCATGTGGGTATCCATGGAAGAAAACACAGGGGCTGGGTATAAAAGGTGCAGGTGATATTGGGGCTTCCCAGGAAAGGGAATGCCAGTGCTCCACCTGTCTGCTGCAGCACGTATTTCTTCCCAGCTTCGATTATTACCTTAATTGAGCATCATTATCTGTCCAGTATATACCCCTGAGTCACTCCTTGATTAACAACAGTGCAGAGAAATCTAGCAGCAACCTACCATCTGCACTGCCTATAAGATCATAACCCTTTCAGCTTTTATGGGATGTAATAAAACTGTGCTTTGCAGTTTCTGTCCCATTAAAGAACATTTTTATGCCCCACATAAAACCTCGGTGCTTTATGGCCCAAATGTACACAGATTGAGTTTGGGGAACCTAATTTGTACTTGGGTGTTTCTGTGATGACCAAAGGGTGGTCAGTCTCAGTCCGGGTGCAGCTGAGACCTCCCTGCATGGGGTGGGAGAGGCGGGCACCTGCGCTCAGCTAACCCAGGCTGCAGAGCCAGTGCTAGGCGCCATAAAAGTCTACGAGGTCTCAGCTGCTGTGAATAATTGTCCAGATTGTGTAACTATAGAGAGGCGAAGAGGAGCTGCTGGGTAATTGAGAGCAGCATTCTCTCAGTCCTGCCCCTTGGGGACCACTCAGTGGATGAATAGCCATCATTTCTTTCATTTATCTAAGTGCCGTTACCTCCCCAGCACAGCCTCTTCCATTATCCCAGCCTGTCCCCCAACCACCAATTGAGACAAGTTGTCATTTGTGAGGGAGGGCTCAAGGCCAAGGAGATAATGGTAATTTCACCCCCTCCGCAGAACCAGGCTGGGATCCAAAGCTACTGCCTCCAAGCCGGGGGACATTCCCTCTGGCCCTTGAAGCCTGGATCTCACAGCCCGGTGCTCCTCAAACATCCGTGTGCACACAGATCCCCTCGAGTGCCTTGTTAACATGCAGCCTCTGGCTTCGGCACTCTGGAGTGAGGCCTGAGACGCTGCTTCACTCACAGGGCGGTAGCTGGTAACCCATGCGCTGCTGGCCTGGCCATTCTTGGAGTCTTAACCCAATGGCCAGAGCCACCCCCCACCCGTTACGGAGGTAGGGCTCAGGGCTGCACAAACAGATCCCTGCCCCTCAAGCCAGCGCTCGCTTGCCCAGGTCTAGAGCATGCAGGGCAGCAGCCATGCCACGTGTGTGCAGCGACTGCTCCTGCCCAGCAAACCTATGAGCACTGGTTCAGGTGCAGATTCAGGTGGGGTGGCACCCCTCCCCCACTGACTGTTAATGGCACAGGTGCAAGAAGGACAGGCCATCCAGCAGAGCACTGGCCACCGGGCAGCCTGGCCTGGATCCAGAAAGGATCCGTCTTCTGGGTACGGAGAGTGCATGCACAACACTGGCCCGGGCACAGGAGCTCCAAAGGATTCTCTCTGGCCCGCCCACCCTCACGCTGGCCTGCCCCGCCTTCAGCACTCTCAGCATTCTCTGTTTTCCTCCTTGCGCAGCTCATCACCGGTGTCCAGCAGACCACAGAGAGGCACAATCAAGCCTTCCTGGCTCTGGAAGGGCAGGTCATTTCCAAAAAGCTCCATGCCAGCATCCGAGAAAAAGCAGGCCACTGGTTTGCCACCACCACGCCCATCATTGGCAAAGGCATCATGTTTGCGATCAAAGAAGGGCGGGTGAGCACCGGCGTCTCCAGCGTCGCCAGCGAGGACAGCCGCAAGGTGGCGTCCGTGCTGAACAACGCCTACTATCTGGACAAGATGCACTATAGCATCGAGGGCAAGGACACCCACTACTTTGTGAAGATCGGCTCCGCGGACGGCGACCTGCTCACGCTGGGCACCACCATCGGCCGCAAGGTGCTGGAGAGCGGCGTGAATGTGACCGTGTCGCAGCCCACGCTGCTGGTCAACGGCAGGACTCGAAGGTTCACCAATATCGAATTCCAGTACTCCACGCTGCTGCTCAGTATCCGCTACGGCCTGACCCCCGACACCCTGGACGAAGAGAAGGCCCGAGTCCTGGACCAGGCGCGACAGAGGGCCCTGGGCACAGCCTGGGCCAAGGAGCAGCAGAAGGCCAGGGACGGGCGCGAGGGCAGCCGCCTGTGGACTGAGGGCGAGAAGCAGCAGCTCCTGAGCACGGGGCGCGTGCAAGGCTACGAGGGCTACTACGTGCTTCCGGTGGAGCAGTACCCCGAGCTCGCAGACAGTAGCAGCAACATCCAGTTCTTAAGACAGAATGAGATGGGCAGGAGGTAACAAAATAATCTGCGGCCATTCCTTGGCTGGATGGCTCAGCAGGCTGACTGTGATCTCCTCTCCTAAGGAGACGAAGACCTAATAGGGGCACTGAGCTGGGCTGCTTTAGGGTTCCAAGTGGCAAGAAAGCTCACATTTTTTGAGTTCCAATGCTACTGTCCAAGCTAGAAGTCCCTCATCCTGAAGTAGATGAAAGCCTGGCTTCGAATTCTGAGGAAATCAACATACATGGATGAGGGAATATGAACAAACACACAAAATGTTCCAAGTTCCCCTCAAATATGACCCACTTGTTCTGGGTCAAACACAGCAAAGAGACACAACATATCCTCAAGGAACAGAAGAACAGGAAAAATAGAAAAAAAAAAAAAAAAAAAAAAAAGCAAGCAAACCAACAAAACAAACACACCAACCGCAAAACAAAGAAATAAAGACGAGAGGCCTCATCTCCTATTACCTCACCCATTCACACGTGAGCAACACAGGGACATTCACAGGGCCGGCGTCGTCAGACCAGCTGAGGACAGCGATTCAGACTGCTTGTTGGACGTATCCTTCCGACGTTTTCCTTTAAGCAAATACAGGTGCATTGAAAAAAACACGACTTTGGGGGTGATTTGTGTGTAGCGCCTGGGGAGGGGGGGCATAAAAGTGGAGGAGTGAGCACTGGAAATACTTTTTAAAGAAAAAGAAAAACAAGAAAAAAAAAATTCCTATCAAAAGTCAAAGAGAAATAATACCGTCCAGCACTTAACTCTCAGGTCTCCCCTGAGTCTGGCCTGAGCTAACTTATTTGAGCGCAGAGTGTAAAATTTAATTCACAATGGTGGCTATACTCACTACAGATCAATTTCATACTCTTTTGTCTTTGGAGATTCCATTGTGGACAGTCATCCGCAGTTACAGGGTGTAGTCTGTTTAGATTCCGTAGTTCGTGGGTATCAGTTACGGTAGAGGTGCGGCATTGTGACCCTGTTGCTACAGGTACCACTTCCGGTCACCCTGTACATACATCCGCCGCAAGGCACAATCACTGTTTCAGATTTAAAATTATTAGTGTGTTTGTTTGGTCCAGAAACTGAGACAATCACATGACAGTCACCACAAGGAGAGAAAAAAATAAATAAAAAATAAAAACAAAAAAATTTTAAAAAGGAAAAAAAACAAAAAACAAAACAAAAAAAGTCTAATAAGAACTTTGGTACAGGAACTTTTTTGTAATATACATGTATGAATTGTTCATCGAGTTTTTATATTAATTTTAATTTGCTGCTAAGCAAAGACTAGGGACAGGCAAAGATAATTTATGGCAAAGTGTTTAAATTGTTTATACATAAATAAAGTCTCTAAAACTCCTGTGGACATTGGTCTTCTGTGGAAATGCTTTGGGACGGGCAAAAGGCCGTGGACGGGCAGGCAGGGGCAGTGGCCACATCTCACCCCCACCTGAATGAGGGGCATGCTGATGTTTGGGGTTTCAGATTTGTTCAGGGCTTGGGAGATAGCTCAGCAGCACAGGCACCTGCCTGGCAAGTGCAAGGTCCTGAGTTCAATTCCCAGTACAAAAAACAACAACAAAAGATTTGTTCAGAGTTTGGGATATCTACACATAGGTAACAGAGCCTGAGGATAGATACATTTTTATGCAAAAAAAAATTAATTTTGTGCAAGAAATATGATGTACAATTTCACGCTGGGAGTCTCGTGCCAGCCCTCAAAACTTGAGACATTTCAGATTTCAGATTTCGGGGTTGGTGGTGCTAAAGCTACACCTTGAACATCTGGCGGAGCTTTGGCTGCTTATCTGAGCACTGGCTCTTGAGAATTCTCTCTGCACCCCTGTGGCGCCCTCTGGTGGCCAGGTTGGGGAGCTTGGCGTGGGGCAGCGGTGGGATCCCTGCTGGGGTTGGGGGGGGGTTAGGTCCTGAGTGCCTCTTGTTCACGGGAGCGCATTCACCACCCTGGGAGGTTCGCGGAAATTTGTGGCTCTGTGTGTTCATATGTTATTCCAGGCCACGCTCGTTTATTCCACAACTTTTGCATGTTGGGAACAATCCAGGCCCGCAGAGGGCTTTTGCTTTGCGGGAGTGTTTGCTGAGCCTCCTTCCTGCAGCGTGGACCTGAAGGTGCGGGCTGGCCTGGGGTGCGCAAGGTGAGTTCATGCTCTGCAGTCGCCTCGCGAAACTCAAGGCAGAAGGATAGCCAGTAGGCAAAGAATGACACTAAGGGACAGTAACAGGGTGTCCAGTGCCAGGAAAGAGAGATGTAACCCTGGGGCTGTGACTTGGGCCAAGGAGGCTGCAGAAATCACTGCTGTCTCAAAGTTCAGCAGAGAGCTGGCCAAATAGTTCAGTGGATTAAAGCATCTGCCAGCAGCCCAGGGGCCTGGGGTTCGATCCCGGGCCTGCAGTACTGGCCCTGCCCCCCCCCCTGCAATTGAGACTGGGGGTGGTGGCACTCGCCTGTAATCCCAGCTCTTGGGAAGCTGTAAACAGGCGGATCACTACAAGCCCAATCTAGTAGTGAGATCTGAACACCCTGTAGATTCCTCCCTAAAATACAAAAAAAAAAAAAAGTTCAGCAGGTGCCAGACAGTGCAGATGCAGTGGACTGGTGGAAGGGTTCTTTCCAAAATTAAAAGTAGTAGGGGTGGGGAGATAGCTCAGCGATCTACACGCCTGCCTGGCAAGCTCAAGGACTAGGGTTCGATTCCCAGTATTGCATGTCTGGGGCCCACCAAGCCAGCCACCAAGACCAGGCATGGTGGCTCACACCTGTAATCCTAGCGCTGGGAAGGATGAAAACAGGAGGATCACTATGAATCTGAGTTCCTCATCCAAATGCATAAATTTTTAAAAAGGAACTGAAGGTTGGCCACTCAGACCTATAATGCCAGCACTCAAGAGGCTGAGGTAGATCCCAGGACTCGGGAGACTGAGGCAGGAGGATTCTTGCAAGTTCAAAATCAACCTGGGCTACAAAAGGAGCTCAAGGCCAGACTGAACTGCATAGCAAGACCTTATCTCAAAAAGAAAAAGGCTTAAAAGGGGGGGCTGAGGCAAAAGCAGTACTGTAAGTTTAAGGCCAGCCTCTGCTACAAAGTGAGTTCAAGGCCAGCCTGGTACAGAGCAAGACCCTGACCCAAGATAAATAAATAAATAAATGCAACCGGAAATTTAATAAACAAGTTCTCCAGGTGCTACATGGAGAGCGGGTGAGATGAAGGACGAAGGTGACGTGGCCATGCACGAGAGAACAAGGTAATTATAGCTTCAGAAGAGAAATCGGAGGTAAGCCGGGCAGACTGATGCCAAGGAACAGCTGCCATTATGGGTTCACTTTTCAGGTAAGGAAACTGCACCCAGGTAAGTGGTGGGGTGGGGTTTAAGCCCAGCTAGGTCCAATTTCAAAACTTCCAGAAGGCCAGGCCAGTGAGGGCCTAGCTTTTCAATGATAACAAGCGGCCTGCTGTGGCTCTGACCTGTCACCAGCATGGGAACTAAGGTAAGGACAGGAGGAAGGACAGCCCCGCGAAGCAGCACCTGTGAGCAGCTTAGCTTCCTGTGAGCTGTGCAGGAGGCTGTGGCAGGAGGCAGCACCTTCTCCTGGGTGCTCTGGGCAGCGCCTCCTGCAGGTCAGGTGGCCTGCTTCCATGCATGGAAGAATGGTGGGAGCTTCCCGGAATCAAAGCCAGCCTCACTGGCTTCCAAAGGGGCTGGGGTTGCAAGGCCACCCAGCCCCTGATTGGCAGGTGTGCCAAAGGGACCACACAGAATTTCAGCGGAGTCTGAGTTCACCACAGGTTTCCTGCTACATCCAGGCCCTCACCACACACCATACAAACGCACTTCCACAGCATGGGAGAAGGAAGCCACTTCTGCAGACTTCTCTCCTGCCTTCCTCAGGCCAGCCCTAGAGGGACCAGGACCACTGACTTCCAGGATTGCGGCAAAAAAGTCACGCAGCTCCGAGGTTCACTAATACCATGTACTTTCATGGGCACAAGTGGCACATGCCTAGAACCCTGGCTACTCGAGAGGCTGGGGCTGGAGGGTTGTTAGGAGTCTGAGACCAGCCTGGGCTACAAAGTGAACTCAAGGCCGGCCTGAACTATATAGGGAGACCCTGACTCAAAAAGACCAAACAGAGCTGGGGAAATAGCTCCTCCGTCTAAGTGCCTGCCTGGCAAGCACAAAGACCTCGGTTTGATCTTTGGCACTGCATGCCATGTGGGCTGGGCCAACCACAGCAAGTGAACCCACATGGTAGTGCAGGCCTATACCAGCGCTGGGAGGCTGAGACAAGAGGATCAGTATGAGTTCAAGCGGTGTTAGCAAGACCCTGTACCAAATAAATAAATAGCAAACAGATAAATAAAGATTTAAAAAAATGTTTAAAGACAAAGCAACAACAAAAATACCTGCGATTCCTGGGGCAAGGTATGCATAGTAATTTTAAGCTGCTTAAAGAGAGAAACCCAGGGTAAATCCACCCAAGGTTTTTCTCACTCATACAATAATCCACTGGGGGTCAGGGCTGAGGACTGGTTTTATTTTTATATTTATTGATTGATTCATCTTTGTGTTTTTGAGACCAGGTCTTGCTATGTACCACAGGATAGCCTTGAGCTCACTTTGGAGCTTGGGCTGGTCTCGAACTCAAAATGACCCTCCTGCCTCAGCCTCCCAGGTGCTAGTACTACAGGCGTGTGCCACCACTCTCAGCTTGTTCTTCTTATTTTAAATCTTTGCACCAAGCACAGATTTTCTTTTTCCCCAGCATAGATTTTTTTTTTTTTTTTTTTTTTTTTTTTTTTTTGAGACAGGGTCTCACTATGCAGTTCAGGCTGGCCTTAAGCTCACTTTGTAGCTCAGGCTGGTCTCGAACTCACAACAATCCTCCTGCCTCAGCCTCCCGAGTGCTGGGATTACAGGCATGCGCCACCATGCCCAGCTCCCAGCATAGATTTTACATGAGTGGAAAGTGAGGCAGAGCTTCTGGCTGAGGGAGAGATTTGAGGGCAGCGCGGCGGAGACCTGCCTCCAATCCTCCGGCCGGCCTGCCTTCCTCCTCCTCCTGCGAACGAACTCCAGCTTCCTGCACAGACGCAGCCAGGATTAAGCTGCCCTGGGCCAGGTTCGGGGCTTCGCCCACGAGGGCTCTGGCAAGGGCCTTGCTCTCCTGCGGGTTCTGCATCCCTGCCACGGGCCCGATTCTGTCCCAGCACTATCAGAATCGGGGACTAAAAGAAAAAGTGAGGTCAGAAGTCCCACGGGGCGCATGCGACACAGCTTCTAGCGGAGCCGCACACGATGGTCGGGGCGTATGGACCAAAGGACAGTCAGGGAGAGGCCGGGAGTCCACCCCAGGCATCGGAGCCCATGCCGGGCCTGCCCGTCCCCCTCCCTTCCCCGACCTGCTTTTCGCCCGCCCTCTGCAGTCTGCGCTGGTTCCCCCAAAGCCCCACGTCCCGAGCCCTGGCCCTGCTGGTGAGTGTTGGGTTTGCTACGTGGCCACCAGGTGGAGGCCGTTCCCAGCAAATCTGCCGCGGATGGCCCGGAACCTGCTGGCAGCAAGGGACTGCGAGGAGGCCCCTGGCCGGCAGAGGGCGCTCCCAAGAGCTACCTAGCGTGCGCTTGAGAAGCCGGTTGGGGAGGTGGGATTAGGAAGGCTTCCCGCTAGGGTACGTTCCCACGTTCCCACGTATCCTTCGCCTGCCTCTACCTCACTTTTTTTCAGATGAAATGACCTCCCGTACAAGAGGTGGAAACACGGACAAAAATAAGCTAAGGAAAGCACAGAGCATTAAATAAATGCATATTTCATGGGTAAACTGTTATTTAAAAGAAAAACATGTTGGGGATATGGTCTCTGGAGGGGGAAAGTATTGCTTTAAATCCTAACTGCAGCCAGGTATGGTCGTGTATGCCTGGCCCTGACCCTCTGGCTCTACTTTTGGGTTCCATCAGGAGCCCACTCCACTCCACCTCCTGCCCAGTACTGGGGATTGAGCCCAAGACTTGCACTGAGCTAAGTATGTCCCAAGCCTTTTATTTTAATTTTATCTGAGACAGCACCTCCCTCAATTGCCAGGCTGGACTGGAACTTGCCATCTTCCTGCCTCAGCCTCCCAGGGTGCTGGGAGTGTGGGCGAGCACCACCACACCCTAGAGGCCGGCCACGGTCCTGAAGCCCTGCGCATGCTCTGCTCCTTTCTCCCTCTCCGCCCTTCCACCTTCTGAGCCAGTTCTGGTGATATCTAGACTTTTGCATTCACAAAGCTTTCACTCTGCAAATTTTATTTGAACTTCCCACCCCAAGCCAACTGTCTCAAGCAGATGCAGAACCTAAGGCACAGGGAGATCCTCAAATCTGACAACTGGACAGGCCCTCTTACGGGGCTGGGAATTCTTTCCAGATGCCCATTCTGCTGTTTCCACTCCAAGGCCTCGCCCTGAGCAAATCTTTAGCTTGGCCTTTTCTCCATCAATCAGGCATATTTCATTCTGCTGCAGTCTGCCCTGTCGGCTGTAAGTCGGCCCCATGTTTCTTGAGCATCTATTGTGTAGAAATTTGGGAAGAGGAAGGAGGAGAGAATACACCTGTCTCCGGGCTCCATGCAGCATTTCTGCTTTATCTAAATGCTGCATTATCAGCATTTCTGCATTGAGATTTGAGGTGCTCAGTGACAGGAGCTCTGCGCCCTGATTTGTCAGCTGTGAGCAACTCCAGGTGGGCTTGGATTCAGGGGCTTCAAGGATATCCACAGCTGCTATCTTCTCTATTTCTTGGTCCTGTATCCCCTCCCTGTAGTCTCACTCCCCGCCCCCCAGGTTTACTCCTCATGTAGCAGAAATGGCTGCCGGCACCCCTCAATCTATATCCTTTCAGCACTGGTAGGAACAGCAGAGAAACTACACACACACACACACACACACACACACACACACACACACACACACACCACTGCTCAGAGACCTTGGGTTGGTCCCAGTCCACCAACCCTTCCGGGGGCCATAAACAAGGTTTTCCCCAGAGGAGGTGACTGCCCAGATGTGTGTTAGCAGTTGCTACAGTATCCACCGAGATTGTACATTTATCCATCCAACCCTAAGCAGTGCCTGACGTGTTCCAGGACATGGGGGCACAGAATGAGAGATACCCTGCCACAGGGGAGGCGACAGGGAGGCCAGGCAGTAGGGAAAGGCAGCGGATGCATTTGGGGCAGAGAACCAGGAGGCTGCTTGGACAGCACCTGGGAAGACACAGCTTGAGCCTGAGTCACCTCAGAGTCAGCAGCCCCAGGGGCCTCCCACTGACATGGAGCCAGCACCCAGAGGACACCAGGCTGGGTCACATGCTGCCCTCCCCTGGTGAGCTGCACCCTTGCTCCCTCACTATGCAGGGACAGGGCTATGGCTGCATTAACCACAGACAGCAGATGTAAGTCTGCCCTGGCTTCTGCCAAGGAGACACGAGCCATACCCGGCCCACCACACCTAGGCATGACACTGTCAGACACTACCCAAGGTCCCTTTGGAAGGTGGCGCTGCCCCACCAGAGAATGGTCGCTCTCATGTGTCCTCCTCCAACCCTTCACCCTCATGCTCTCTGGCTACCAGGCTCTGGAAAGGAAAAGGCCCTGCATCCCGGTTAACCAGAGGTGATTTATTCCACCTCATCCTGAGAGCAGCAACTCCCAAGCCAGGGCTCTGGATCCGCCGATTCATGGCCTTTTGCAAGCTGTAGCACCCAGGGGTTGTCACCAGAGTGAGACTGTGAGCTGAGTAGGAGAGAATCGATCGCCACACTCCCCGGCTCCTCCTGCCATCCACAGACCTGCCCATCAGGCCATGCTCTGAGCTGAGCCCTCCTAAGCCAGAGTGAGCAGGCTTGTCCACAGCCAGAAACAGTCCTGTGAGTGGCAGAGCAAAGTGACAGGTGGAAAGGAGCCTGGGGACTTCCAGGTACACGCCACCCCATGACCAGGAAAAGGATGCTAGGGCCTGAGATGACAAGATCATGTTTGATTTCCTCCTTCCTGTCCCATCCCTGTGTCGAGGTTGATCACATGACCCCGGGAACAGTCCTCCTGATGGTAACCTGTCCATGCTCAAATCGTGTTCTCTGGGCAGGTGCTGGAGGTGCAGCCAAGAACTCAGCCATCTTCAGAGAGACATTGCACTGGTATCTGTTGGCTCCCCAAGTGGTGAGTCTTCGAGGCCTGCGTGGAGGGGCGCTGTGCTCAGGAACACAAGCCTGCCAGGTTGGGCACCTTCCTTCACTCCGCACGGAAGCCCCAGGGGTGCTAGGAGTAGGGAGAGACAAGAGATGGCTCCTGAGGGGACCCAGGAGCATGGTGCAGATGGCGCTATCAGGCAGGGTGTGGTGTGCAGGGTGTGCACTGGATTACAACACACATTGGACCTCGTTGGAGTGCATGGGAACACAGGTGTGTGTCTGGTTGGTGCTGGTGTGTGTTTGTGTAAGAGAGAGATGTGGCAAGCAGTGAGGTTACTGCATAGAGCTGGCATCTGGGAGGGGTCCACAAGTACAGAGGGACCAAATGTGAACAAAGGGGAGACTTGGTGTGAAAGGGAGGGGCACACTGGGGCCAGAGGCGTGCCTGGGGTGTAAGTGGTAGAAATGCTGGAGGAGAGCAAAGGTGCAGCACCATACTTGGGTAGCACAACGGAACATCTGAGCACTGGGGGAGGGTCCGTCCAGTCCACAGGCACCTGTGCCTCTCTGCACTGGAGACAGGAACACTTGGAGTGGGTGTGTGTTGCTGAGCATGCAGCCCAACAGGCTGCTTCTCGCCTCGCCGCGCTGACTTCTGAGAACAGGACCAGGACATATCTGAAGGGATTTGCTGTGTGCTGCTTTCCAGCATGAGCTCTGCCACCAGTGACTTGTGTTTGAGTCCCATTGTGCCACAAGCCTGGGCAGAAGGCCCTGACCTGGTGTGCTCACAAGCAGAATGGGGAGCAGGATGCTGCTGAGGGCAAAGCACATGCACAGAGGCAGCACATCCCAAGACATGGCTGCATGCACTGCCAAGAGCAGACGCCCCGGCTCAGACATCCCTCATGGCAGCAGTGAAGCCCCGCACATCAGGAAGTGACACACAGTTCAGAAGCAGAGTGCTCGCACAGCACGCATGAGGCCCTGGGTTCTATCCCCAGCACTGTAAAACAAAAAATAAATGAGATTCACATCCTGAGCACATCCTGGCCTGGTGTTGGGGTGCATTCCTATAATCCCAGCCCTCTAGGAGACTGAGGCAGGAGGATCCCAACTTCAAGCTCAGCCTGGACACCTCGGCCACTTCATAGGACCCTGTGTCAACATAAGGCATGTCAGCAAGGGCTGGGGAGAGAGTTCAGTGCGAGAGCCCTGGGTTTGATCCCAGCCCTGGAGAGACCAGGTGGGGCAGAGGCGGATGGAAAAGCTCTCAGGAAGGCTGAAGCCCTTGCAAGGCAAGCCCTTTGCTACCAAGAACCGGCACAGGTTTCACCCCCCCCACCAGCCCACACTCAGCCCCAGAACCCCTCTGCTGGAGTTCACACCTGTCTGCGTGCAAGACCCACATGTGTGCCTGTCACCAGCCCTGTGTCCAGTGGCCTCGCACTGATAGTTTGACATCATCCACATTTACACCACGGGAATTGGCATACTTCTGTGAGACCAGAAACGTTGGAGAGGGGGAACACAGAAGAGAATACGAATGTCACAGAGCCGCTGGGTGGAGGAGGGAAGAGTAAGGAGGGCTTCGGGTAAAAGCTTTCTCCATTGAGCTCAAGGACATGAGCACTTTGACACCCAAGGGTGGGGAGCTCAGACCCAGCACCCTTGGGAACAAACAAAAACAAAACCATGTGGTAGAAGCAACAAGAGAACATTTTCTACATTTTTCCAGACTGAGGGCACATGTGACCAGCTTCCACCATCCTTCAGGATGGTGGTGCCAGCAGAAAGGAAAACCTGGGGTGAAGTCACACCCCCTCCCCTCCAGCGTCTGGCTGGACAGAGACACAAAGGCCCAGCTACCTGATCCTGGGAGCGGTGGCTCTGAGGAGTCCCCTCACTGCCTCAGCACCACAGCCCAGGTCTCCCCTGCCCAGTCCCACGTGCTTCCTTCCCTGCTGGCGCTGCTGCTCACAGTCCTGAGAAAATCCTACCTGCAGCCCCGCCGAGGCCTCCACATAAACCTGCTGCTCTCCCACAGAGGGAAGGGGACGTAGGCTGCAGACTGCCTCCACCACATTGCCGTCTTCATTTGGGGTGAGGGTTGTAGCATGCTGGGGACCTACATGGAGGCAAGGCAGGCAGGTGTGCCGGCAGAGTAGGTGTGACACTCTGTGTTGGGCTAGGGGCAGGGTTCAACAAGGTGTGTGTGTGTAAGCTGCCATCTGAGAAGCAGCTGGTGTTCTGGTGGAGAGGCACAGCCAGGAGAGAGAAAAACACACCTGCTTGTTGGAGTCAGCAACATGCAGGATCCGTGCAGCGGTTGCCACCTGCTGTATGAAGGTGGCAACCGCTACACAGAAGTCTGAACACTCTGAACCTATATCCTTTCAGCAGTGGTGGGAACAACAGAAACAACACACACACACACACACACACACACACACACACCATTGTTCAGAGATCTGGGATTGGCCAGAGAACATGAGTACTCTGAAACATACAGACCACAGTCCAGCACCTGCTTCTTGAATGAAGATGGATCTAATGTAGCCCAGATGCTTTAATGGAAGAATTGACACTAAACAATCTGACTCAGCCCCTGTCATACCCAAATCCCAGCCTCTGGCTCTGCTGGTGACCGACAGAGTTCACCAAGTATATTCATCCAAGGGCCAGTGAGATAGCTCAGTGGACTGAGTGCCTGCCTAGCAAGTGCAGGGACCAGGGTTCAATCCCCAGCACTACATGCTGCACAGGCCCTGCCTTCAGGAGCACTGAGCCAGCTAGCAAGTCTGGGCATGGTAGGACACACCTATAATCCCAGTGCTGTGGAGGCTGAAAACAGGAGGATGACTATGAGTCCAATCTGCATAGTGAGAGCCTATACCAAATACATTAAGACATAAAAATTTATATATATATATATATATATAAAATATTCATTCATTTCTCCAAGACCAGGGTGAGGGGCGCTAGGCACCTGACTCCCACGCAGCCTATCTTTTTTACCCTTAGGCTCATGCTTCATCCACCTGACCTACTGTGCATCCTAGAGGGACCAGCAGGCCTTGGGTGGCCTCAGACCTAGCGCATGCAGCCCTCCCTCTCCCATGCCTCTCGCTCAGAAGCCATCTGTGATCCAGCCCCAGCTCCCTCTTCTCCCAGGATGCTGCACAGATGGCAGCTTCCTCACCACCTGGAAGAAGGGAGCTCCCGGCCACACTCCGGTGGGAGGACTCTGCTGAGCCAGCTCCAGGCAGTGAACTGGATCCATGCCAGATGGCTCAAGTGGAGGTGGGATTTGCCTGCCTCCTTCCCAGGGACACCCCTGCCTGATGTAAGACCTATAGATAGCACACTGGCAAACCTAGCCCTCCCTTGGAAGCAGCCCTGCCACCTGATAACTCGATGACTGCAAATCACTTTCCCAGGGCTGAGCAGGAATTGGGAGCAGACTTGGAAAATGCTGGCTCAGTGCTGCTCTAGGGGAAATGTTCACCCAGCAGCCTCTCCTTCCTGCTGCCCTACAGAGCCACCCCCTGGTCACAGAAAGGAGCAAAGCTTCTAAATGCCATCCCACCCAGTCCCACTCCTAGAATCTATCTAGTCACACCACGGGGTGGTTTGCCCGACTCTGAAGCCCCACTCCACTTCTGTGAGGGCTGCCACATGGGGCCCACCTCATGACTCTTGGACCACGATGCTGTGGGGACACGAGACACCAAGAGACAGGAGCCAGGAGAGGGACTCCACCTGCCCGTGACTCCTGACTCTGTGAGAATCCCGAGCTTTGCAGGTAGTTTTGGACTTGAACTGGCTGATGCAGTCAACTGGGAGACCTGGAGAGACATTGTAGGGACATGCAGGGACCTGACCAGGAAGATAGTGTGAGAGTGGCCCCATTCATCTCTGTCTGGATTGAGCCAGAAACGGGACCCTTGACTGTACCTGACACAGATGTCTTACCTTCTCAGAATATACAAAGCTTCCCTTCCTCTATAAAGGCATTATGAAGCACGAAGTTCCGAGGAAAATAAGCTCTGAAATACTTTTGGACCTCAGGCATATGGCGTACCAGGCGGGGGCAGCGATTTACTGAGCTCATCATCAGCCACGGCAGTGCTGGAAGCCTTGCATCAGGGTTTAATAGTTAGGAAGCCCACAGCTCCACTGAAGAAATTCTGTGCACATTTTTAGGCAACCCGGTAATTAATGTTATTGCAACTGTAGTTCAGCCAATATTTATGGAGGGATATTACATGCCAGACACTGTGATAAATGAGATGGGAGTTGAGTGAAATATCAAAGACAGTACATTTATTATTATCACTTAGCAGTTGTTAATATTCTTGCTGCAGCTACACTCATTCCCTCCTCCTGTCCTTTGAAAGGCTCAAATGCAAATGTCACTGAACCATCAGAAAGCAAGTTGGAGTCGCAGGAATCCTGACACGGAAGTCCTCGTTGCTGCAGCTGCTGGTCTCGAGAGCGACCATCCTTCCTACATGACAGCCGTGCTGCTGCAAGGCCTCAGGAGTCTAACACTCACTTCATAGTACTGTCTTTTTTTTTCTTTGCAGAACCGGGGATTGAACACTCAGGCCCTTGCACTTACCAGAGACATGCTTATTCCACTGAGCCATCTCCCCAGCTCCCGTAATACTGTCTAAAATGCATTCCTCCACATTTCTCCAGTGCCCCCAAGAATATTCTCTGTACCTTTTGGGGTTTTTTTAAGTAATCCAGGATCCCCCTGTGGGTTATACATTGGATTTGGCTTCTACCTAATATTTCGATAGGTACAAAGATTTGAAGAGGGGCGAGGGAGATGGCTCAGTGGAATAAGCACTTCCCTGGTAAGCCTAAGGGTCTGAATTCAATCCCCAGTTCCACAAAAAAAAAAAGAAAAGAAAGAAAGAAAAAAAATTGAAGAAACAAAGCTCTTTCTAGTCTTAAAAAGCAGAACTCCTTCCATAAAGGACCCGTGGATTCTGTGTCATTCCCAGCTCTTACTGAAGATGGGCACATTGTTTCCTAGAGGGCTCAAGGGCTCCTAATCACTCCCATGGACCACTGCATCAGCTCCCTCCAGGGAGGAGATCTGGTCAGAAGTTGGGGTCACAGGAGCCTCAGGCCCTGATCGGGGTAGACCAGGTCCCCTAACCACAGGCCTGCCCTACACGGATGCTCTGCTCTGGGCTCGCTTCCAGCACGAGCAATGAGAAGAAGGAAAACTCAGGCTACTTTCACAGTGTTTAGTCTGGTTAGGAAAGAGGCAGAAGGGCAGAAAATAAGACCTCACTGAAAACCAGCGAGGAGCAGTTCAAGGGTGGCACGTAGCCTCTACATCGGGTGACCATCCCAGCCTGGTATAGGATGATGGGAAGGCTGGAGAGGAAGCTCCACGGAGAGGCGGCCTACAGTGCAGGCGATGGGGGCTGTGATTTAAAGTAGGGATGATACAGATGGGTGAGTGGGAATAGAAGTGCCCTTCTTATGGTGGGATGCATGGATCTTGTAGATTAAATAATATGGACAGTGAAGAAATGGGAGTAATCTTGGGTGACACCCAGATCTGAGTAACTAAGAGGATGCTTTGAAACAGGTGAGCTGAGCTGGGCATGGTGGCATACACTTTAATCCCAGACATGAGGCTGAGGGGGGGATTGCAGTGGGTTCAAAGCCAGCCTGGGCTACATAGTGAGTTCACAACCAACTAATAGCACCTGGCCACACTCTGTTTACACACTGTCTCTAGCTGCTCTTGCCCCCTAGCAGGACTGAACATAACAAAGACAGTACAAACCAAAGCTCCCGAGGTTATCTGGTTCCTTACAGAAAGATTTTAGTCAACCTGTTTGAGGACACTGAATTCCAGACAAGCCTCAGGAAGAAAACAGGGTGCTTTAGTCAAATAAGTGACCAGCTCTGTCTTCTACAGTGTTTTCTTGTTTGTCACTAGGGATATACATATAGCAAGAACTCTGAGAAGTCCCTCAGGCAAGAAAAAAAGGTAGTTCCTTTATTAAAACCAACATGTCCCAGTGTCTGCTCTCAGACAAGCTGTCTGTGTAACATGGAGGATAGACCTGAGGGACCTGCTGTAGGACTAGGTGGTGTACTGGGGGGAGAAAAACTAGTGAGAATTTAAGGTATAAGGTCCATTAAGACACCATTAAATTGGTCAAGAATCAGACAAAAGGCCCTTTGCCCAGGCTTAGGTCGAAAAGAAGAGACACACTGAAGGCCACAAAGGCAAAATGTGGTGTTTCCAGCCTAGACGGCTACAGCAACTGTGAACTGGGCTGGGGAGGTAGCAAGAGGAGGAGGGACCCGGAGAAGCCAGTGGCTGGAGGAGGAGCGGAGACGCCCACTTAAGACACACTGAGTGCTGTTGGCTTGGTGAACAATGACCTTCTGCAAGACCAAGCAGAGGTGTTTCCTCTCATCCTTCCCACTCGTGAAACAAAAAAACTCTGGACCTTAAATGTAAAATGAGTACAGGAAAACTCTAGATGGTGCCAAGCAGGAGCTAGACAGCCAGGGACCACACGCTGAGATGGGACACAGAGGCAAGGTTCCTGATCTCCTCCTGGTGCGGGCCAAGTGCTGGAGCAGCAGACGCCTTGGAATGCGAACAGCCTCCCCACAACCCCCAAGGCAGCCTTTCCCCTTCTGCAGGAAGACCAGTGAAGGGGGCGCTAAGCAGAAAATTGTTAAACAATATCTACCATGTTCCAGCCAAACACCCTAGAAAGACACTTCACTCATCCCAGCAAAGGTCAAGGGGGAACCTCAATGCTTCAGCCTCACAAGGAGCCTCCCCACCACTAGGGCTGGGGAGTCCAAGCAAAGAGCCAGTACAAGACCCCTTCCTCCTGTCTCCTCCTGGCAGTGACTCATGCTGCCCGTCCCCCTCTGGGAAAATATCAGAAAAAGTCACCTAAAACAAGTTTTTTACACAAGGTGTGGTGACACATGCCTGTAATCCCAGCACTCAGGAGGCTGAGGCAGGAGGATGGTTGGGAGTTCAAGACCAGCCTGGGCTACAAAGTGAGCTCAAGGCCTCCTGAACTGCATAGTGAGACCCTATCTCAAAAAGATAAAAAACAAAATAAAGAGCTAGAGTCTCAGGACACAATACAAAAATATCCAGATTTTAATCAAAACTCCCCATACTCAAAACAAGAGGATCTTTAGATAAATTTTAAAAAGCTAATAAATATGAACATGGAGATAATAGAATGATTTGACCAAGACTTTTAAAGCAGCCATGATAAAATGCTTTGGTGGGGAATTAGGGACAATTACAAGCATATGTGAGGGCTGGGGAGATTGTTCAGGTGATCTAAGCCCCTGCCTGGCAAATGCAAGGACTGGGGTTTGAGCCCCACTACCACATTGCCATGCCAGCCCTGTGTAGCAAGACCCTGTACCAAATAAATAAAAGATTAAAAAAACAAAAACATGTGAAACAATTCAAAAATCAAAACGCCTCAGCAAAGAAAGAAATGGCATCAGGGAGAACCAAATGGAAATGTGAGAACTCGAAAATACAACAACTAAAATAAAAAGTTCAGAGGAATTAAAAAGCTCAAGAGCAAAATAAAAGGGACAGAAGAAAGAATTGATGAATTTGATGATAGAGACCTAGAAATTACTGAAGGAAGAAAGGAAGGAAGGAAGAAAATAAATGAGTAATTCGCAGAGCCTACGTGGGACCATGATGAAGACGGGCAGCTGAGGGAAGAGACAGAGGCTGGAACTGGAAGATGACTCAGAGCAAAGAGGCAAAATCTTTCTAACTTGGAGAGGAACATGAAAGTACAGAGTCTGGGAGCTAAGTGAACTCAGACAAGGCAAACTGGAGTAAATCCAAGCTAAGGTACATAATGAAGCCTCTGAAAATTAGACAGCTTAAGCAATGTGCCCAACTGTACCAGGCTCATGGACCTTTAAGGCCACTGTAGGTAAATAATCTAGGCCAGGGAGTAGAATTCCCATTACCTGGAGGGGGCACAGGTGACAACACAGAAAGCCCTGTGCTGGGGTCATGGAGCCTGGAAGGGTTTTAGGGCTACCAATTCCTAGGTTGGCTGCCCTTGTCTCCAAAGACTGTCAGGAAAGGGGAATAGGGCTCTTTTAGTGTTGACCTGGTCTTAGGGGCCTTGAGCCTGAGGTGCTTGCTCTTTGGCTTTCCACCTCACACTTCCACTAGTTCAGCCCTTGGCTTGAGTGTCACCACTGCAAAGGGGCTTTGTCTCTGGCCCAGTCTAATATAGATTCTCAGCACATCTCCAGCCTATGAAATTCTTCATGGCACTCTACTCTGTTCCTTTTATTGATAACAACTTGTACTTGCTCAGTTTGCACGCACGCACACACACATACACATACACATGCACTGTATTTTGCTATGTAGTTTGGGTTGACCCTGAACTCACTACACATGGCAGGCTGGCTTTGAGTATGGGGAGTTTTAATTAAAACCTGGATAATTTTGCATTGTCCTGGTGACCCTCTTGCCTCAGCCTCCCAAGTGTGGGAATTATAGGCATGTGAGTCATCATGCCCAGCTGCAAATGTTTATTGACTTATTCACTTGTATATTGTATTCGACCCACACCAAACTGTAAGTTCCGGCTCAAAAAAACACCTGCATCTAGTCTTAGAAGCAAATAAACAAAAGCTGCCTGCAAAAGAATTTCTGTGCTTCCGCACTCAGCTAAGCAATTTATTTACATCCCCTCATGTGGCTGTCATAGTGAGGTGGGTATTGCTGCTTTCCTATTATAGACAAATAGAGGCTCAGAGGGCAACAGTCTCAGGCCCAAAGTCATAGAAAACGTCCAGCCAAGTAGCATCAGATATAGGTTTCTCCCTATCCAGTCCTTTTCTGCTAGTCCACCTAGCCACCACAGGATTTCTGGGTTTAAACCCCAAGCCTATCCCCTTCTTGGTAGATGGCTTGGGAAATGCACTCCGTTGGATCTCCCAAGTGCTCAGGTTTAGAGAACAAGGTGTCAGGCTGTGCAAAGCGGACAGGTAAAGAGCATTTCATTTCCAGCATCTCTAAGCAGTTGGGCTAGAGTTTAATTTAAGTGCTCGGGTACCATGGTAATGCAAGTGCTATAAATACACAAGAGAGCTCCTTGCCGCCAGCCTGCTGGTTACTGTGCTCACTCGCACCCCCACCCCCGTTTCCCACCAGGGCTCCGCTCGGCTGTTGTGCTGGGAGTGCAGGAAGGCACCGCTGTGCACTGCAGTAAACCCGCCCTGCACTCCACACTGGCTTTCTCTTTCCACACCCCACGCTTGAAACTGCGATTGCATCTCCACCTCCTCCTTCAGTGCATAATTCACTTCTTCCTGGGTGAAAGACACAACAGCTCCCAGTTCCCCAGAGGCCTCTTTGATGAGGGTGTTTGAAGCAGGGTGGACACAACCTGCCCTGCCAGCCCCAGGGTAGTGGAGACCCAGGTAAGGTCATTCACAAGGCCATGACAACCCAGGTTGGTCTCCAGGCCGCTCCTCCACCTCCTCTAGCTGCTCTGTGGCCCCGCAGTGCCCCCTTCCCAGATTTCCTAGAGACTAGCCCACTGGGAATTTAGAAGAGAAATTCCACTGAAAGCAGCTGCACTGGAATAGCTGTTAATGAGTCTGTGACTACAAGAAAGTCACTTGGCCTCTCTGAGTCTCAGTGTAGACCAAGGAGAACTGTGGTGATAAGCCGTTCTGCACTGACACCCCTTTCCCTGTTTGCCAAGTGAGCAGTCTGCTAGACTCACTTCACTCTCCAGTACAGTATGAAGCAGTGAGGACCCAATAGGAAAGAAGATACCCTCTCCTCTGCCTCTGTTCTCACGCTGCCCAGGTTGCCTTCCACCCTCAGTTTCCATGACTTAGGCCATGTTTTCTCACCACTGAAGAAAATAGTCCACTGCATAATTACGAGTCTCAAGTAACGGGTGACTAAGGAAAGGGTGATAGTATTGACTCAATAACAGAAGATAACTGCATTCCCTGGGCACATGGGAGAGATGACATGAGGGTGGGGGACAGTCAAGGAGCAGAAGGACAAATCTCGGTCGCTCTCCAAGCCTTCATTTCCCACAAAGAAAGTAGCACCAACAGGAAATGACTCCTGATAAGTTCACATCCTTTCTTTCTTTCTTTTTTATTTTTAAATTTAATTTCTTCTCTTCACTATCCTTGAGAAATACAGTACCCTACCTCTTAAGACATGTATGAGAAAGGTCCTTTCCCCTTTGGTATGATAATGGGGGAAAGATGAAAGTGGGCATCTTTTTTTTTTGTCTTTTTGAGACAGGGTCTCACTATGCAGTTCAGGCTGGCCTTAAGCTTACTTTGTAGCTCAGGTTGGTCTCAAACTCACAACAATCCTCCTGCCTCAGCCTCCCAAGTGCTGGGATTACAGGCATGCGCCACCACGCCTGACTTTTTTTTTTTTTTTAAGAACATAATGGAAGCCAGGTGTGATGGCACATGCCTATAATCCCAACACACAGGAGGCTGAGGCAGAAGGATCTTTGTGAGTTTGAAACCAGCCTGAACTGCATAGAGAAACCCTGTCTCAAAAAAGACACACACAAAAAAAGAACATAACAGTCCGTCCCAGGCTCAGGCATCTCCCATGAGGGTCCCTGCTGTGAAAGCGAGTGGCGGTAGGTGTGGCAGGTGGTCACCTCTGCTCTGGCCAGGCCCAGAACTCAGCTCAGGGAAGCTGGGCCTAACTCTGGGGAGTCCACCAGAAGCCAGGCTGCTTGTCTTCCATTCCAATTCCTTCAGTTCAGTCACCTGTAAAATAATTCAGCCAATTCAGCCCAGCCCACAGCTCAGCCCTTTTGTTTCTTCTCCCTTGCATGGTTGCCCTCTGACCCACAGAACACCAGGGCTTGGTGGGGCAGCACCTGGCTGTGCTCTGACCTCACCATGGGTTCCACTTGTGGAGATAACCTGGGGTCCTTTTGTTGAGGGAAAGAGGACCGAGGCCTCCAGGAGTCAGTTCCCACTTTGTTCTCTTTCCTGCTTCCCAGGCCGGTTCTTAAGGTCTAGAGGAGCAAGTGCTCTTCAGGCACCTGAGCCAGAGAGAAAGCTGGGTTTGGCTGTCCTAACAAAGGTGCTTCTTATCCAGTAGGAAGGCTTGGTTGGCAAATAAGACACACAGAATCAATGAAGAGGATTGTCATGAGCAATCATGAACAGTTTCTATGAGGGGAAGAACATGGACTTGTATATTGAATAGATGGTTCCATCTTTCATAGAGGTGTGCCTGCTGCCAGCATGGGGTGGGGGCCTGAGAGGATGGGTTACGAGGGAGGTCAAGGGCCCAGGCTTCTTGTCTCCTTCTGCCCCTTATAGGAGCCTTAAGGAGGCTCTATTATTGTGATTTCTTTTTTTTTTTTTTCTAGGCCAAAGGCCAAAACTTCGAGCAAGCAAACTATACAAGGTCATGTGGTCAAAACTAGGGTAAATTTGGGCTTTAACAACTTGACGCCAAAGTTCATGCTTGGGCCAGGGAGATAGCTCAGTAGAATAAGTGTTTACCTGGCAAGCAGAAGGTCCTGAGTTCAATCCCCGGTACTGAAAAAAAAAAAAAAAAAATTGCAGAAAAGACCTACAGAGACAATCAATTGTTAGCATTCACAATAGCCCAGATCCAGGGCATGGGGAGGTTGTGGGGGTGCAGAGTAGTTTTCAAAAAAGAATCAAGGTGTGGATTAATGGTTGAGAGGACACATACTGGAATTGGACAGATCTAGTTTGTCTAGCATTGTGTACCAGGTCTCTCAAGGCCTCAGTTTCCTCAACTATAAAATGGGTATAATACACAAATTTCCAGTATATGGCCATGAAGATTAAATGAGATCATGTCTGAGAAACACGCGCCTGTTAGCTATACTTTTGGGTTATTACTATAATCAGTGATTACACGATGTAGCTCTGTGGAAGGGCACTTACTTGGCCGTGCACTGCTGGAAAATGTAATAACTGGAGGCCACCAACAGGGAAGGCTCTGCCCAGGCAGAGGAACCCTGGAGGTGGAGGGAATTCTCCAGTAACGGAATGGGAAACTCCTTCTTTTGGGACCCTCTGAGGGTTGTTCCTGGACTTTGGCACCTGGTATTTATGGAATGAAGGAAGGCAGGGCCAAAATCCAGCCCCTCCATCTAGCCTCAGGGCAATAATTAACCTGGTTGAGGGCTCACACCTCCCATCCTGGTATTATGGGAGACTGAGGCAGGAGCCTGGGCAATTTAGTGACTTAGTGAGATCCTTTCTCAAAATCATAAGTAAGTAAGTGAATAAACAAATGGCTGGAGATGCAGCTCAGTGTAAAAAAAGGTCCTGAGTTGAATCCCTAGTACAAAAGTGAGGTAAGGTGACAAACAGAAGATTCCCTTGCTCATTCTGCACCTTCTGGCCCACACAGCACAGAGGTGTCCAGACTTCATCTCGACTCCCATGTTTGGATTATGTCCTCAGTAAAACTGATTCAGCGCACTTTGGATGCACTGCAGAACACATTCACAAGCACAGAGCAGAGGGATCCTTAAGTCAATCTGCCACTTGTATTTAATTAAATATTTTTAATTTTCTTCCTTTTTTTTTTTTTTGTCTTTTTGAGACAGGGTTTCACTATGCAGTTCAGGCTGATCTTAAGCTCACTTTGTAGCTCAGGCTGGTCTTGAACTCACAACAATCCTCCTGCCTCAGCCTCCCAATGTACCATTTAATTTTTTGTGACTGGCTCAGCGCACCCTGGGGGTGGGGCTGGCGTGGCACGTGGTACCACAGGTCAAAGCACGGTCCCTGTGCATTTATCTAAACAGGCGCTTTAGACCTTTGAGCTATCTCACAGGCCCTATACCATTTATTTGAGAAAGTCTTGCTATTTCTCCCTTCCTTCCTTCCTTCCTTCCTTCCTTCCTTCCTTCCTTCCTTCCTTCCTTCCTTCCTTCCTTTTTGGCGGAACTGAGGATTGAACTCAGGTCATTACGCTTGCCAGGGAAGCGCTTATTCCACTGAGCCATCTCCCTAGCCCCAAGGTCTTGCTATTTTCACCGGGCTGGCCTTGAACTTTCCTGGGCTCTTAAGAATGGATCCTCTCGCTCAGCCTCTTGAATAGCTGGAATAACAGGTGTACACCACCTTGCCTGGCAGGGTTGTTTTAATGTCTTCATTTTTTTCTAAGATGAATTTTTGCTTTTTCCCTCTCTCCCCTTTTCCCTCTTTCCTTCCTGTCACCCATAGGTACTCAACTTAGCGAACAACGTCCGTAAAGTGCTTCCCCTAAACCCCTCTGGAAGTCCTCCCGGGGAAAGGGATCCACTACGCTCCTAATTTTAGGGACCCTGGGGAGAGTCAGCTACATTTGCAAATTACCGGGGCGGGGGGGGGGGATGGGGTAAAACCACGTGGGGAGGATTGAATAAGAGCGAGACAGATGGTGAATGTGTTGGGGGAAGGGACGAGAGATCCTGGAAAACTTATGTTCCCCGATTTGTAAAAATGTTTTGACTTAACCACTTCTTGCCAGACTCTGGATTCTGCAGAAAAATAAAGCAACACAACGCGTGTAAAGATCAGGGGCCACCTGTGCTGATAAACTGGCCTGCCCGGGTGCAGAAAGCCAGGAGCACTGGGATACAGGACCCAAGGGGACTTGTTCTGGCTTCCCGGGGGCTCCGGCCGGGTCTGCAATCCAGGTGACGCGCAGTCTTTCCTCGCAGGAGCAGCCAAAGGGTGGCTAGCCCATGGGACTGTCCCGCGAGGGGGCGCGTCTCGGGCCCTAGGACCCGCCCTCGTGGCGCTGGCGCTGGGAGGAGACCCGGGAACCCAGGCGCCCGGCGCTCCGCCTCCCGTTTCCGGGGCAGCGCTTTTACCTGCGCAGCTCGAGTCGCACCTGACGGAGGCAGAAGAGGCGCGGCGGGCGAGCGGCGGGCGGACGCGCTGAGAAGGGCCGGCCCGGGCGGGGTGGAGGGCGCAGCGCGCGGCGCGGAGGAGGGCGCGGGCGAGGGCGCGGAGGGCGGGCGGCTGCAGCGTCGACCCGCTCCGCCCGGCCAGCTGGGCGCGCACCCGGGCCCGCACCGCGCCGCCGCGGGCGCACATGGCAGCGTGAGAGGCCGGCGGCGGGAGAGCGGGCCGCGCCGGGCCGGGGCCGCAGGGCCGTATGGACAGCGGCGCCATCCCGGCCGGCCCCCACTAGAGACCCCGGTCCGCGCGCGCGGGCCCTCTGAGCATGCTGCCTCGGCAGCCCCCGAGACCTGGGGCGGCTGACCGGAGCCGCTGAGCCCCGCGGCGGCCGCGAACTGCATGGGGGAGCGCGGGCGGCGCACGGAAAGATGCCCCGGCCGGAGTTGCCCCTGCCGGAGGGCTGGGAGGAGGCGCGCGACTTCGACGGCAAGGTCTATTACATAGACCACACGAACCGCACCACCAGCTGGATCGACCCGCGGGACAGGTAGGAACTGGGGGGGGGGGCAGCCCAGTCCCCCCGGGTACCTCTGCCTGGACTCCCACCTGCCCTTAGGACCAGCGCCCCGGCCGGGCAGAGGAGGGGGAGCAGCGCGCGCCTCTTGCGCTTTCTTCACTTTGCTCCCTGCCCTCGCCCTCACTGGAGCGCCACGCCTGCCCCGGTAGGTGCCTAGAGCGGAGGTGCCTGGGCTCCCCCTCCGCCACCCCCAGATGGAGGACTTAGGCCCCAGCTGGCACCTGCCGGGAGTTTTGACCTTAAGCGCTAGCCCCGCCCCCGCCCCTTTAGGAAGCGAGGTCCGACCGGGGCAGGGATGGTGGGGACAAGACTCGGGGCCGAGAAGCTGGAGCTTTCTGGGAGGCCTGCCTGGCTCTGGGGGCCGGGATCTGGCTTGGAGGGATGGTAGGGACCCTGGGTTGGTGAGAGACAACCAGAGGGAGGGTGCTGGGCGAGCGGCGGGGAGCATGCTTTTTGACAGGTGCCTCCCGGCTGCAGGGCTGCAGAGCGTAGGAGAGAGTCGGGAGGCCGACAGTGGGAAGGAAGGAGCGGGGGAGGCCGGATGAGACAGGTTCTCCAGGAATCTCACGGCAACTTGGAAGCTGTTAGGATGCGGATGGAGGTGAGAGGGCTCCCGCCAGGCCCTGCCCCTCTTGGCTTCCGCCTCCCGGAGTGCCCACTCGGGGTTGAGGCTCCTTAGCTCTGCACCGGGAGGCCTGACCTTGGTGGGCACCACGCTGGCTGCAGCGTGAAATTTGCTGAGGCAGGTGGAAGCTCCTCGCCAGACTTTTCTCGTGCTTGTGACGCTGGGCTTTGGTTTGCACGCGCGCTCTCCCGCACAATATTTGGCGGTTGGGAGGCCCACTTCTGCTGCCCCAGACTACTTTGGTGTTCTTTGCCTATCTGCAAAGGGTTTCACCGGGTCTGTGACCTTGAGAGTTGGGTCCTGTGAAGCAAGTGAGGTGGATTTTTTGGAACCTTCATCCTCCTGAGCTGAGGGTGGGGATATCTGAGAAGTCCCCGATGGGGTATGTAGCAAGAGGTGTGTGTGTGTGTAGGTGGGGTGGTGATGATTGAAATTCTCAGTAATTTTTATGGAGGACTTGTGTTCATTTATTCAGCCATCGTTTCCAGGGTGCCTATTCTGAGCTCAGCACCACGCAGGATGACTTCATATAATCTGGAAGACACCACTTTAGTGGTAGAATGCCTCTTAGGGAGGCTGCCCCGTCCACATTGCCTGCTTGCAGATGATTTGCCTCAAATGGAAGGAGTGACAGTGGAGCTCTTGAAAATTAAAGGGAATACAGATCAGAGCTCAACTCCCAATTTTTTTTAAACAGAAAAGAATATTCAAAGCCCAGAGATGGGATCTACTCAACAATTTACATCTTTCCACCAGCACACACCGAGTTCCTGTTGTGCACTGTTCAGACTCCAGATTTGCCTTCCTGGAGGGGTTCTCTGTCACCTGCCTCAGGTCACTTGCCCTAGGGGTGATGTCAGCCATGGTGGTGAACTTGGCTGACCCTATTCCCTTCTCCTCCTCCACAGAACAGACAAGTTGAAACTTATAAGTCCCTCTCCAGCCAGTCCCTAGGGCTGACTGAGGCCCCAGAGAGGTCCTAGGCTGCCCCCACCAGCTGTGATAATCATCCATCCAGTCTTAGGAAGCTTCTTGCAAGCTCCAGTCAATCTTGCCCTTGAAAGGAGGCAAACATGTACTTCAATGAAGAGCTACCTTGGCTAGAACGCAATTTGCCCAATTTTAGTATTAGGTGGCCCACTGCCATGACTTTAATATAACCCCATGAGCAATTGCTTACTTAGTACTACATTTTAGTTCAACTCACCTTAAGTATCTTTGTACTACATTTCACTAGTAGTATCTATTGCTATAAGCAGAAAAGAAAACTTTTTTTTTTTGTCTTTTTTGAGACAGGGTCTCACTATGCAGATCAGGCTGGCCTTAAGCTCACTTTGTAGCTCAGGCTGGTCTCGAACTCACAACAATCCTGCCTCAGCCTCCTGAGTGCTGGGATTACAGGCCTGTGCCACCACGCCCGGCATAGAAAAAGAAAACTTTGAAAAATATAGTACATGGAAAAACAAAAAAAACAGAAAAAAGGGGGTTGAAGGGAAAAAAGGGTGCCATGTTTTAGCTCAATATTATGGCTTTCCTAAGGCCCTAGGAAGCTCAAGGCCTGCACAATCCTTGTTTGGGGGAAGATTGGCTTAGAAACAATGGAGGAAAGTCAGAAACATACCTCAGGTGTGGAGCTGCTCCTCTTCACCTTGCATGTGACCAGGTTTTAAGGTTCTGTTGTTTCACCTGGTCATCCCACCTGTGCTGGGCAAGTGTGGCCATCCATGAAGGTTTCAGGGCAGAGCTGAGGGAGGAGGCCACCTGCAGGCCTCTGGAATTTTCCTTCTATGTAGCTGTTAATTATTTTTGTCTTTCAGTGTGGCCTGTGTGGCCAATGTGTGTTCCTTGACCTCTGAGGTCTGAGGGCTCTGCAATGAGAGTAGTTGCTTAGGCTGTCTGCGAGGGCCTGTGGGCTCTCAGATAGGATTTTAGATCTTCCTGGCTCTACCTTTACTGAGGGCTGGTGGGGAGATGGGGAGTTGGAGGTGGGCTGTAGGAAAGGGAGAGAAATGATTTACCAAAGCTTAAAACTACTCTTTTCTCAGGTGGTGAGGTGGGCAGTCACTTCTGCAACTCTGTGCTGTGAAGCAAACATCACATTTATTTAGGAAAAAAAAAGTTCCATCCTTTCCAAAGTGTGTGTGTGTGTGTGTGTGTGTGTGTGTGTGTGTGTGTGTGTTGCCTTTTTCCTTGATCATGGAGATGCCTGCCCATTCCTCTGAATTTAAAAGAAGTGAGTCAAATGGTCCTTCAGTTGGAAAAGTGATTTCTTAGCCACCATGGACAAAATAGCGTCTCGGGTTACCAACCCTGAAGAATGTCTTGGCACATTCCTCCCTCTGGGGCTGAGCTGTTTTGTGTGCTGTCGGGCTCAGCCTGGGGCTGCTGGGGGTAGGGACGCTGGTTTTCAGCTTCCCCTTTCACCAGGGGGTTGGAAGAGCAGCCAAGTGGCCTGCTTTGCCAGCTCTCTCCCCTTCTCACCCAGGGAAGATCAGGAGGCCAGAATTCCTGAGGATAGTTGTCTCAACAACCAGAGAGGGTCCAGTGGGCAGCTTGGGCCCTGCCCACTGGGCCAAAGGCTCCAGCAGCACACCAGCTGAGCAGAGCCTGAGGCCTGACCAGTCTGAGAAGGCCACAGTCCTTAGGAAATCACTGCAGCTCAGGCAGACAACTCTTGGAGCCAGGTTCCTGGGTAGCAGGAGTTAGGTGCTTCTGGGAGCTGTTCCTTGTGTATTTAATTCACGGTATACAAAAACAAACACACCGATTATTCTTCAAGGAAGAGTTCATTAGGACTGGTCCTACTGCCCCACTGGAGAAAGCTCTGAAAACGTGATTCCTGCTTATTCCGTTTCATTTTTCAATCTGTTCAGGAACCCCCTGGGCACCCCAGGCAGCCCTGGGTAAGAGGGTCCTAAAGGCCCATGTGGCTCTAGAAGACTCAGAAGCTTCCTTGTGACTCTAAGGCCATGCTTTGCTAACCCTGCTGCTTTTGAAATAATTTATATTATAGGAAGTTGGGTCTAAGCTCTAAAGTCTTAATGTTCTTTATGTCCCAGACTTGGCTCAGAGTGACAGAAGTACAGGATTCTTCCTAAAGGGCAGACACAGTTCTTTTGCACATAGTTTCTGGGACCTGTGAGCCCCAAGTTCATAACTCCTGCCAAGGATAAACTTGGAAACTGCATGTGACCCTCAATATATCTTCCTGTTTAGGCAAAGAGCAAATAATTGAGCATTTACTATATCCTGTGGTCTACTGAGCGTTTTCTATGCATTACTGTTTTAAGCACCAACAGTCATCTGGTCAGATTACCGGAGGTTCAGGGAGAGCCCACCCAGCTTTCTTTTTTCTGAGGGATTTGGTGTAGGGCAGCTGAGGATTAATCCTAGGGCCTTCCCAGTGAGCTACATGGCCTACCCAAGGCACTCTGCTTTTGTGAAGCTGCTGTGTGAATGAATGCCAGCCAGCTGACTCCGAAACCCACATTTCTTTTCTTTCTTTTTTATTTTTTCCTATATTTAGGGAAGGGTTTACAGAGTACTCAGGGTCTCACTACATAGATCAGACTCATAGTTATTCTCCTGCTTACAGTCTCCTAAGTGCTGGGATTACAGGCATGCACCACCATGCCCAGTCTCAATTGCCATCCCAGTGGGCCCGGGGGTGAGGCTAGCAGGGCGGTTCCGGGGATCGAGCCCCAGCTTCCTCCTAAGTTCCTAACTCAAGTCCTCTGGTCCACTGCCTCAGGAATTTGGCCTCAGGAAGTGGAATCGGAGCAGGCATGACCACTGCCTGTGATGGTGCCCTTGTGCCAGCCTGTGGTCCCCAAGAGGGACATGTGAATAACACAGAGGGGGAACCTTTGGACCCTGAGGTCTTGGGTCTGCTGCTTGCTCCAAGTGACCTCGGCTAGTTCTAGAGTCTCAACCTCGGTTTTGTCTTTTATTAGGTAAAGGGGGTACACATAGGCCATCAAAGGCGACTGAGCACTAAATAGGCTAAAGCGAATAGAGTGGAAAGCACAGAGCCTGGCACTCACTTGCCAGTTGTTTTTACTAGAAAATGTAACTTCTGAAACTCGTATGACCATCAGAGGCTGATTGTACCTGGGTGGACCTCTTTGCTTCTGTGGTCCTGGCTGTCACTTCTTGGATGAAACAGGGACAAGTGCCCTGCCCAGGGCCACGTAGCAAACAAATGTCTACCTGGAGTCTAAGGAAGGTTTCTTTTCTTTCTTATGTAAACTTTTCCCTAAAAATCAAATCCAAGTTTTTCTCATCCAAAGCAGTAAAACAGGTATATTTTATGCTTATAGCAGAGTTACTCTTTTTTTTTTTTTTTTTTTTTTTGCTGTGTATGCGGGCAAGTGTTGCTTGTGGTGTCCCAGTTTGGACATTGAGTCATAGGAATTTTACAGTTAAAATATCAGCCATCACCAATGAATGATTATTTTTACAACCAGTTAGAATGGGTTAAGAGTTACTGTTGGACTACTATCACTTTCTACTCATTTACCTTTTGACTTGCCAGGCAATTTACTCAAAGCCTCTATGTTCTACGTCTCTTTGCTAAGTAATTGTCTTAATAGTTCTAGACTTGTAATACTAATACCTTGTGGCTAAAATTCAGGATATTCATTTTTATTTTATTTTATTTTTTTTAAAGACAGAGTCTTGCGCTGTAGTTCAGGCTAACCATGAATTCCCTATGTACCCAGTCAGGCTTTGAGCTTGTGGTGATCCTCCTGCCTCAGCTTCTTGAGTGCTTGGGATAACAGGAGTGTGCAAAGTGCAGGCCTTCCTGACTTACTTTTGCTCTTCTCAAGGCCACAGTTGAAGATGTCCATCTTCCACAAGTGTCTACCATGCTTGGGAACTCTTGTGTGAATAATTAAGAAATAAGGTCAGCACTAGAACATATAACAGGAAGGAATAAGAGATTTGGGACTTTTTATAAATGAGTAAAATAATAAATGCTACCATCTGTTGAACCTTAACTCTGTGTCCCCTGCTGGGTTAAATGTTTTATGTTGTGGTCTCAGTCCTTTCTACAACCATGTGAAATAAGGAGTACAATTTCCATGTTTAGTTGGGGAAACTGAGACTTGGAAAGGTGAAGTGAAGATCGGAGCCCAGCTGGACGGACTCCCTGTGTCTGCGTATTTGCTAGCTGCAGCTGAATCTGTGCTGCCTTATTCAGTGGTGGCAGAGCCCTCAGGGGGTCTTTTTGCTAAGTTGAATTCCGGAGTTGCCACTTATTCTTAGAAGGGGAAAATGTGATATGGAACTTGGAGAGATGTGTTGCTAAGGAGCCTTAGAGAAGCCGGGAAGATTTTCGTTGCAGCTTAGGAGACTGGCTGTCCTAAAAACCACCTTCTGGGATCCTCCAGCTAGCCAGAGCACCGTGGAGAGAGAACAGCGCTGGGGCAGAGCAGCTCTTTGAAGGATGCAGAGTGTGCAAGGAGATCAGAGTTACTTCCAAGTCACTTGGGCAGATGCTCCCAGCATCCAGGGACTGAGTAGCCAAGCCAGCCTCTGTCTGTCCCCATCTCTCCTCCACCTGGGGGTAGAGCTTAGCCAAAGTGACCTGATTTTCCAATCCTCTAGGGTCCCAGGTAGCTGTGAGAGAAACACTGCCCTTTTGAAGAGAAGAGAATCAGGTTGCCTTAGTTACTGGGAAGGCTGGCCTGCCAAACTCAGGGCCACGTAAGGAGAGGCAAGGCTACATGAGTGACAGTTAGAGGTGGCCAGTGTGTGCTGCAGAACTGTGTATGTGAGCTTTTGGCCCTGTTTTCCTGGCGTTTTCAAGGAGGTGCCAGCTTTGCCATGGGTCTGTGCTGTCAGGTGCTCTCTGTAGGTCTCTAGGTGATGAGGATCTGTAGCCCACATCTCAGCAACTCACTCATCGGAGTGAGTGGAATCCTCTTGATGGCAAGGTGGCTTGGGTGGCATGTGTGTCACCAACTTCTCTCTGCTTGCTAAAGGAAGCACTTTCAACTGGGCAAGGGCTGGAAGGTGGATCTGGGTTGAGTCTGAAAACTCCTACTGTGCATGGCTCAGCTCAGAGTTCAGTGGCCCCAAGCAGCTTTTAGGTAGCACAGCAAAAGGCTCAGTTCGCTCCTGAGGCCGCTGGGCTGAGCTGCTTGGCTGCCTTGAATCCCTGTTTCAGTGTGAGACGAAAGGAGAGGCAAGTAAGACTAGCTGTAACAGCATTTTGTCATTGAACCTCTGTCAGCAGGCCGTTTAGCCTGTAGCTCCAAAGCTGAAGCCAAAATAATGGGGCGGGGAGTGAGGTCGGTCGTGTGTGGAGCACCATCTGTAAAGCTGCTGGAAGGGGAAGGGGTGGAGCAGAGCCTGTGCTCAGAGGGGAGGGGTCACATGCTTACCCCACCCCCATTGCATCCTCAGTGCTTCTACCCATGACATCTCCCAGTTGGAAAGAAACAGGATCTTTCAGTTTCAGATGTCTGCCAAAGAAAAGGGACTGAAGCTTAAGTTCTCATTCAATGGTCAGCCAGAAAAGAAAAAAAAAAAAAAAAAAAATGAAGCTGCATCAAGATTAGGGACACCTTTGTTGGCACTTTTTTCTTGTCTTGCTCCATTCATCACTCTCTGGCAGCCAGGACACCAGGCTAACAGCAGCTGCTGGCTTTCCCCAGTCGGCTGCCTGCTGTTGTCCCAGCCTGGTTTAGTAGCGTGTCCCCTCTCACCACCACCCGCCCCCCAGCCCACTGCCTTCCTCCCCACTCCTGGGCCTTTGCTTGTTTATTAATTGGTTACTGGGGCCACCCTGGGATGCCCTGGCTGGTAAGTGACTTGGAAGGATACAGTGTCAAGATAGAGGCATCAGCTAGCTGCTAGGATGAGAAGACCCTGGGCCAGCCTTCTCATGCTGCATCTGAAGGTTAGGGCTCTGTGTATTCTAGGAATTTCTTACGTTGTTTGTATCACTAACAGTAAAATAATAACTGGTACCAGGTCTTAGCTACTTTTCTTGTTACTGAGACAACATACTTGATTCCTGAAACTAAAAGGGGAAAGGTTTATTGTAGTTCAGTTTGTATAAGTTTCAGTCCATAGTTGGATGGCACCAGGGCCAGCCTGGCATGGCTGGCACAGGGTATCACAGAGGACAGACGGCTCATGGTGGGCTGTGGTAAGCAAAGTATTTCTGCTCCATAAATTCTCTCCAGCCCCACACCCATAGCGCAAGTAGCGCTCACACACACAACTGTGCCAGGACAACCAGTGGACTAACTTAGCACCCACTTTGATCCCAGCATAACACGCTCTAGATCCAGCCACCCCTGAAAAACCCCACCTATGACCCCGTGAGGGCTTTAAAGGGACATCTCTTATGACATCAATTTTAACACAGGTGATAGAAATGATCAAGGCTGATGATTTTCTTCAATGACCTTCATCCCGTGGCTGTCATGTACCAGACTGTTACACGTCGTCTTTTTCTGGTATTTTGGAAGTGGGGAAGCAGGCTGAGAGACATCAGGTGTCTAGTTCAAGATGACACGGACAGAAAAGGACAGAGTTTGAATATGAATCTCCATCCATCTGCTTTCTAAGCCTCATTCCTTTCACTCATAGTTTTTTTCCCTGAGTTCAGTTAGGAAAGGAAAGATAAAGGTCTTTATTCGCTAGTAAGAAATGAACAGAAATAGCTATTTGTGTGTGTGTCTACTCACTGATAGAGCATTTGTGTGGCTGCAGACAGCCCTTGGTTTGACCCGCATGGTATTCGTTGCAGTAGGTGAGGTCTTTATAAAGACCATCCAAGGACGGCGAGTCAGATCTGGCTCTCTGACTGACAAATAATAAATAACCTCAAGCCAATTCCTCTTTCTGAGTATAAAACAGGAATGACTGGCACCAGCCTCCCTTCGTGGGTTGTGGTGAGGACGCCATGATGTCTGTGTGCAAGTGTTAGCCCTGTATGTAGTAAACAACAGGCTTTCCAACTGGAAAACTGATGCACCAGCCCGAGTATTGATAGAGGAACTCAGACTCTGTTTCCCTTCCTTGCCAACAGAAGGCTTTTCCTGATGGGCCTCAGCTCACCTGAAGCCATGCTGACGTTAGCATTTGCAAGCCTCTTTGGCCACTGCTCATTATACAAATAAATCTGTAAACTTTCCCCCCTGGGTCTTATCAGAGGCCAGCCCTTCTTTGGAATTTCTGGAATGAAGTGACTCTTGATGTTGATTTGGCACAGGGACTATGTGTGTGTGTGTGTGTGTGTGAAACCTGGATAATGGAACTGTCATAGCGGAGCCATAAAGGCCAAGATAGAGCAGGAGTTCCCTGGAGTTCCTTCAGAGCTCCTTTGATAACCTATCCCTCCCCTCGGTCTCCCCCAGCAGCATTTGAGACCTGTTGGGAAACCTGCTGATTGTAGCATGGTGGAGGTGCCGAAGGGCATTGGCGTTACCAGTCCCACCCAGCCAGGTGTTGCCCGCTCACTCTGAAGGTATTTATGGAGTGCCTACTGTGCTGAGCCTCTGGGGCCAGTGAGCAAAGTCCTTGCTGCCATGAGATATCCACTTGGGTGAGGAAGACTGGCCAGTAGTTAAGCAGGTAAATTGCATTATGATCAGGGGCTTCGCATTGTCTTGAATTCCTTTGCATATCTTAGGAAGATAGAGGTGTCCATGGCACCTGTTGACAGTGGCGGTGTGAAGCTGGATTTGGAGCCCAGAGATCTTTGCCCAAAGTAGGGTGTAAGCAAGGCCCTGCTGTGATGAGCAAGGCTGAGGGTTGGAAACTTAGGGAATTTCCTCCAGTTCAGGGAGAGACACAGCTAGGCATGAACGGTGCACATGTACCTAGAGGTGCCACATTTCTCTTCCCTCTGCTGTGTCACCTCGGTGTATCTAGTCCTTTAGCCAGAATTTACCAAGCAGCATGCCTGTGACCTTCTAGCCATTGCTGTGGCACTAGGGATTCAGCAGCGATTACACCACCAGAATGCTTGCCCTCACGGAGCTTGTGTTCTAGAGCAGCGGCTATCAACTCTGGAAAAGCATCAGAGCCCTCTGAAGGCTTGGGAAACACCCAGGCTTGAGCTGGGTCTGGGTGGGAGAGTGCGCATTTCCAGCGGGTCCCCAGGTGGCTGGCTGGTCTGTGCAGTTACCGTACTGATGTGATGGCTCATTCGTTATAGTAATCTTGGAGTGGGCACCATAGGATCCCAGGATCATTTACAGATAAAGACACTGAAGGTGGGCAGTAACTCAGTGCTTCTGCCTGAGCTAAGAGGACTAAAGAAAACAACATCACAGGCAAGCATCTCTCCCCTGTGCCATCTTGACTGGAGCAAACCATTGTTCTGTGTTGCTAACCAGGGCCTGAGTACTGGCAGAATCCTGTAGAGTTTTCTTGTCTATGAAGGAACAAGGCATAGAGCAGCAAGGAGTCTGAGGGGATATCGAAAGCCAGAAGCCCCCCTCCCCCCTTTGGTTGTCTTTTTCAGACTGGGCTTTGCTGTGCAGTTCAGGCTGGTCTTGAACTTTAATTTGTAGCCCAGGCTGGCCTCACCTTGATGCAGTCCCACCTGAGTGCTGGGATTACAGACATGGGCCACCACACCTGGCCCTTGAGAGGACCTCTGTAATCAGAAAGTACAGAATTTACAGGTTCCTGCTCCCTGGAGGGAGGGACGCTGGAGGAAGAAGCTGGCCTCTCTTTCTCAGATTGAGCTTGGACACTGCTGAGCTGCCTGTCACAGCAAAGGTCTTTGGGCCTCTTCAGCCCTGGGCACTTTCCCTAGGAGCACAAAGGAGGAGATGTGGGATGTAGGCCTCAAAACAGGCCCCTATGGAGGCCTTATCAAGGGTGTGCACCCTGATTACTACTGAATTTTACAAACGTTGGTCACCTGCTAGTTCTTTGACCCTGGTTGGATCACTTCACCCCTCCTGAGCTTCTAGTTCTGCACTAGGGAAGTAAGGATTAATTAGAACCTGTGACTGGGGTTGGTAAGAAGCCCATTAGAGGCCTTCGTGGTGCTCAGATTCCACCAGCAGACAGTTCTAACTGCAGCAGTCCCAGCCTCCTGAGGACGTGTTAGAGCTGCCTCTATGGTTAAAGACTTACTGCTTAATTCCCAAGTTTTGAAGATCAGATTTCTTTTTTCTTTTTGTAAGTAAACCTCTTTCTGTTTCTCTGGGAAAAACTTCTGTAGAGAAACTGATTGTACCTAAGAGGATAGACTGTTCCCTAGTTAAGATTTTTGCTAGGCAGAAGCAAAGGCCTGCTGTGATGAGCAAGGTTGAGGGCTAGAAACTTAGAGAATTTCCTCCAATTCTGGGAGAGACATAGCTGGGCACGAACGGTGCACATATACCTAGAGGTGCCACATTTCTCTTTCCTCTCCTGTGTCACCTCAATGTATCTAGACCTTTAGCCAGAATTTCCAGATAGCTACCTTATTAGCTCTCTGAGAAGAGTGTGGTTACCTGCACCTGCCCTGTCCTTTGTCACTGGGTAGCTCAGGGGCTGGGGTACAATGGGAGCACAGGAACTGGGGAATGCAGAGCTCCCTGGTCAGGAGTTTTGGTTCTGTTCCTGGTCCTTCTCCTTAGCAGGAAATCACATAGCTTTCCTAATACAGAGTATCTGTCATAGGGCAGGAAGGGCCCCTGCTCCCCTTTCCACAGCAGAGAATGGAGAGAAAAAAGAGGTATCTTTGGAGCGAGAGAAATAGGAAAAAATTAGTGATTCCCAACTCTTGCTACATCCTGGAACCATCAGCTCCCTAGAAGGCTACTCTGAAAATATTCATACAGAGTGAACCCCAGAGATTCTGCTTTCATTCGTCTGGGGCATGGCCTGGGCATACCATTTCCAGAAATTCCCCTGTTGATTCTAGGCCGCAGCTAGATGGAGGAATGACAGCTGGAGTTCGATGGCTTCCTCCCACTTGTAGAGTTCGAGTGAGATTTTGTGAAAGTACCTTGAAAAGGGTACCCATATGAGTATCAGGTAGCATTTTAAAATTTATCATTTATACAGTTCTACTTGGAAAATTTGAAATGATTCAAAAAATGTTAAAAAAAATAGTTGCAGAATGTGGAAAAGCAGCTATCTGGGGAGTGTCATTTACTTTGCTTTTTGGTAATTTTCCCTTTTTTATGCCTACCTTGGTATTTCTCTCCCGATGTGTTAGGCATCAAAGACATTTGGGCTCTCTTTTTTCCTGAATGAAAATCTTCAACTCCCATTGCAAGCAGTAATATGTCAGTTTGAGCTGCTTTAGATTTGTTACCCCAGAGGCTGGAGCTCCTTTCCATCTGCTGAACCTGGTCTTGATTTCATACACTTATCTGAATCCTTGACCCAACCAGAAAGTGGGTGCAAATGCTTTCACCATTATAGAACATGGGCTGTGGGTGAGAACTAATATTAGCTTCCCCTACTTCTTTATTTTTAACTAACATTTATTAAGATTGTAGATTGTGTCAGGCTCTGGACTATGTTCTTTTGAATGCATCACCCAGTTTAATTCCAATAGCAGTGGTACAAGGCAAGGACCATTGCCATCTCTATTCTGCCCATGGGAAAGCTGAGGCTTCGCATGTTGAAAACTTCCCTGGCATTGTACAGCTGATGTGTGCCAGAACTGGCATGCCCACCTAGTCTGCTTCCCCTCAAAGCATCTTTCTCACCACCCCATGGGTCAGGCTGGGGTAAGCTGTTGAGGTGAGCAATCCTGAGTTAGTCCTGGCTGTTTTTTCAGTGCCAAATCATATGCTGTGCATTCCTCAGCAGCAGGTTTGCTCGACTCCTTCCATGGAAGGGAAGGAGTGCTTCTGTCCAAAGTGGACATCACCATCTCTGCTGCCCCTTTTCTACACTCTGTTCTGCTCAATAGAGCTTAGTCTCTGTACTTGGGGATGAAAGATTTAGCAAGGAACAAATTTTCTTCTGATTCTTTGGGCTGGAACAGCCTATGGGCTTAGTATAATGTCTTAGTTACTTTTCTCTCATGGATGGGACAAAATACCCAACTTTCCTTAGTTGACCCACATTCCCGGTTTCACCAAACTTCCAGGTTTCCACTATACTTGAGGCTTCTCACAGCTTCATACACTGCTCCCCCAGGCACACACAGCCTGGCCGCCCAGGCCTTCTGAAATCTGGGTGGAACCCTTGTTAACCTTAGAACTCTTGCATTCTGCATGCGCCCAAAACCAACATCACATGGATGATGCCAAGGTCTGCTGCCAGCAGGAGCAGCAGCCAGGGTTTTTTCTCTCTTGGCTGTAATGGTCAAGTGCCTGGATCGCTGAGCGCTCTGACCCTGATTCTAAGGAACTAATTCTCTATGCGGCCACATTCTGGAACATGACACTCTGTAGCTCTCTCCTCGTAGCACAGTCTTTCACTTTTGCACTTTTAAGTCTGCAAAGGGTAGAGACCTGCTGCTTCTCATGATGCCCTTAGGCCATCTTTTCCTTCTTAGCAATGGAGATCTTCTCAGCACTACCTTTGTATTCCACAGATTAATGGCAGCTTCCTTTCTGGCAAAATTTGCAACACTTTAAATCATCCTGCTAGGTTCTTTGCTCTTGCTTCATAACATAAATCTGACTAAAAGCCCCCAACAATAGCCATGCAGCTACTTCAATATTCGGCTACCTTGAAATTTCTTTTGCCAGATTGATCAGGCCACCATGCTTAATCTCAGTATCAGGCAGTCTCTGAACATGAGCAAAATGCAGACAAACTTTCTGCCAAGCCATAATACATGTCATCTGGAGTCCGGAAGTCAATGTAGTCCTTCTTCCCAGCAGAAACCTTTCCAGCCTGGACTTTACAGGTAGGATTTCTGTCAACCATCTGGTGTTCTGAGCTTTGACCAGAATCTCCCATATAGAACAGCGAAAAGTATGCCAGCACTTCTTTTTCAGGTGACATCTCTGAACCTTCTCTATCTTTTCTCATAAGCCACTCCAGAAGCCCTTGAGCCAGGTATGGTAAGGTATAGTCACAGCAACAACCCCACACCCAATGTACCCAACACCCAAAACTAAGGAAGGAAATGCTTATTTAGCTCCCAGTTTGCAGAGGTTTCAGTCCATACCTGTGCAGAGGGCACAGGGTAAAGGGCAGCAATTCATGGCTGTGGAAATCAGCAAGAGCAGAGAGGGAAGAGCAGTGGCAGCATAGGGCAAGCCTCTTTCCCTTGTACTGCATTCAGGCTATCTGCCCCAGGGCCAGTGTAGCACTCACACCCATAATCCCAGCAGCTCTCACACCCGTAATGTAATCCCAACACTGAACAATGAATTAATCACAAACTCTAGAAGCCCACAGCCCCATGACTGCATAAGGCACTAGGGGGACAACTAGATGTAGAACATATAGCCTGCAGCCTTCTTGCTTGGCTGATGGAACATCCTTCTGGATGTTGATTCTGAGTTTACCAGAAGTCAAGTGGGTCCTCTCAGGCTGAGGTTTGGTAACAGGAAGTGCCCTAGCCACACATGGATTGCCTATCCTGTCTGCCCCATGTCTAAAGAATTCAGTAACCTTTGTGTGGTTTGTTCCTGGAGGAACCATACAAGGAATGGGGTACAACAGCAGACAAAGACTGACACGGTCCCAGGTGGAGCTTACAAATAATGAAATGTGAACAAAATAATTTCAGAGTAGGGCAACAAAAGGGCAGTGCCTTAGGAAACAGCAGGCCTTGCAAATGACACCAGAGGTTAAAATATAAAGTTGAAAGTTCTGCAGTTAGAAGACTGAATTTGCTTTAGCTTTAAATCACCTCTCCACCTTCATGTCTGTATACGTGGCACTAAGGATTAAATTTAGGGCCTTTGCGTTGAACTAACTTTCTACTGAGCTACCTTCCCACCCGATTTATTTATTCCTGTATTTATTTATGTAGAGAAACAGTCTCATTAAATACTTCCTTGCAGTAGGGATTGAACCAAGGGTCTCTCACACATGCTGGACGAGTGAACCAGCAAGAGGAATCCTTCTTCCCAGCAGAAACCTCCCCAGCTTTGTCTTTATAGGCCAGATCTCTGTCAGCCTTCGGGTCTTCTGAGCTCTGACCAGACTCTCCCATACAGAACAGCTGAAAGTGTGCCAGTGCTTCTCTTTCAAGTGACATCCCTGAACCTTTCCTATCTTCTCATAAGCCCCAAGCCTTTTTATTTATTTTGGCACAAGGTCTTGCCAAGTTGTTCAGGCTGAGCCCAACCTTGTGATTCTTTAGCCCCAGCCTCCGAAGTAGCTGGGATCACAGGTGTGTGCCGTGCCTGTGTTACCTACGAAGTAGCGTTTGAAGATCCAAAAAGCTGTCTTGGGCTGGAGGTGCGGTTGGTGGTAGAGTACCTGCTTAGCGTGTGTGAGGCCCCGGGTTCCATCCCAGCCACACCATCTCATCTCCAAACCTAGAAACGTGCCCCTGTATATTTTGATGTCTTGTATTTTGATGTGATTTCAAACATAAAGGAAAACTAATACAGTACTCATACACCTTTTATGTAAATTAACCACTTTATATATCTGACTTTCTCTATATTCTTTCTTGCTTTATGTCTCTTTAGACAATGTCCAACTCAAGTACTTATCTGAAATGCTTGGGGCCAGATTTGTTTTGTATTTTGGATGTTTTCAGAATTTTGATGTTGTAGTTTGGAGCTTTGAGTGTTCCCCAAAGCCCAAGTGGTAAAGGTTGGTCACCAGTCTGTGATATTGCAGGGGGAGACAGAACCTTCAGGGTGTGGGTCCTGGGTTGAAGTTAGGTGCCTGGAGGGCTGCCTTCAAAGATGTTGTTCCAACCCTGGCCCATCCCTCTGTCTCTTTGCCTGCCTGGGCTAATGACAGCTCCAAAACCTGCACTGCCTTGAGTGAGTAGTGTTGTCATGCAGTAGATGCTTGGCCAGCACCCTCTCCCTCACACGGGCCCCAAGATGGCAGAATCCAGCAGCCATGGACTAAAGCCTCTTACCTGTTAACTAGAATAAACCTGTCATCTTTCATGATGATGAGCTCACATATTTCATCATGGTCACAGAAAGCTGACTAACATGTGGGGACTATTTGCAGATGCATAATAAGGTACTTTGGGAATGGGGCCCAAGTCCAAACCTGAAATTCATTATATATATATATATATATATATATATATATATATATATATAAAATGTCATGCATAGGTTGGAAGTTATCTTAACAAAATTCTTAAGTATTTTTTTGTTCATGAAGCCAGTGTGTATATATAACACATGTCTGTATTTTTACCACTAGGATGCTGAAACAGGAGGACCACTAGCTGGACCTTAGTCTAGGGAATGTAGCAACCTAACCAGACCTTCTCTCTATATTTAAAAAGGGCAGGATGGAGCTGTTTCTCAGTGTGAAGACTTGGAGTCAGTCCCCAGTACTGCTAAATAAATACATCAATAGTACATGAAATAAAGCTACATAGTGTGGGATTTTTCACTTGTTTTATCAGTGGAAAATGCTCAAAAAGTTTCAGAATTTGGAGTATTTCAGGTTTCAGGTGTTCACAACTATAATGTATCTAAAAGCATTTTATTTCAAAGTAATTTAGAGACATGTCTTTTTTTTTTTTTTTTTAACCACAGAATACTGAGCTGTGTATTTCGTAAGAGACAGGAGCAGCTTCTTACCTAACTGCACTGTTTCATGCACCTTTTATTCTATACAGCGTAAAATATTCTGTAATGGGGCTGGCACCCTTATATGTAATGATTGTTGACTGTGGTCACTGAGTTTTCTGCATTGGTCCTCTGCTTCTGGCCTACCTGAGTCGGTGTCAGTTCGGAAGCATGCCCTGTGCCTTGCCTTTCTCCCGGCTCCTTGGACCTGGGTGTATGTACTGACACCCGTCACCCTGCACCAGAGCAGGTAGTGCCTTTGGGCCCATGAGGCCCTCCCTCATCCATCCTGTCTGCCCTTGCTCCTGGTTGGAAGAAATCTGCTGTAAGAGTTGTCTGTCTGGTCCATAGCAACAGAGGCCTGGGCAGAATGCAGGTAGCAAGCAGAAGCTGATGGGCTGTGGAGCAGGCCTCAGGAATCTGAGGAAAGGACTAGAGGACCCCAGCCCTGAGCCAATAGGACCTGCAGCTGAAAGGTGAGCAGCCAAGGCACCAGCGCCCCTGCCTCTCCCTCCATTTTTTCCCCACCTGGCCACATAGGTCATGCTTTCTGCTACCTCCTGGAGCTTCTGTTCATGAATCAGTTCTGCCTCTGACTGCTATGAGACCTTGGGCCAAAGGCCAAACTTCTTTGAGCCTCAGTTTCCTTGACCTGTGTAAATAAGGCTCAAAGTAATAAGAGCCAAGATTTTACTGCATTGTGCTAAATGTTTTAAATTTATTAGTTCAACTGCCAGCCTTCTAAGAGAGGGGCTGTTACTGTCCCCTTTTAGAGATGAGGAAGTGGAGTGACAGAGACTTAATTTACACACAGCTAAAAAGTGTCAAAATAGAGCTTATGGTCAGGTTGTCCAGTCCAGTTGTCTGGCTTCAGAGTTTATACTTTGTTTTTTTTGGAGGGGGTAACTCAGCCCACCCTAGGGTGGCACAGCAGGTGGTGCTGGGGATCTAACCATGGTCTCTGCCTTTGCCTAAGCAGGCGCTTTAGTCCACTGAGCCATCTGGCGGCCCTCAGAGATTATACTCTTAAACTCTTAAACTAGCCTCTCCTTTGAATAGTACAGTGAGAACCAAGTATGATTTATCTCCTTTAAGGGCATAGAACAAGTCTCATAGTAAACACTCAAAAATGAACCAGGCGTGGTGTTACACACCTGTAATCCCAACATTCAGGTGGCTGAGGCCAGCCTGGTCTGCATAGTAAATTATGAAAGGCTAGCCAAACTACATAGCAAGAGCCTGCGTCAAAAACCAAAACAGAACAGAACCCCCAAAAGAACAAAAAAAGCTATTTAAAAAATGTTAGCAATTGTTACAGTCCTACGGCATCAGCTTGCAGGTGACCCAGATAGAGCGTGAAGACTTGGCTTGTTGCAGGAATAGCAGCTGAGGAGAAATGCTGAACTGGAAAGATCACAGTGTCTGCCTTGAACTGGACTCACCTGGTACAGGAAACAGCAGGGGTCAGGAGCCAGGTGGCCCCAGCTGTGGCAGCTGCTGCCTCAGGAGAGGTGATGGGCAGTTGGCATCCCTAGAATTCTTTGTCAAGACCTCTGGAGTGAATTGATTTAGTTCTCCCAGCTGTGAACAGGGCCTGCTGGTTACTGCCTCCCCGAGCTCACTCATGTTCTGCTCCTATCCCCCATTCTGCCCTCATCTCCCTGTGGTAAACTCCTATTCATTTATGTGATGCCTCCTCACTTTCCACTTGAAGGTTAAGCCCCTCAGCGGCTCATGGGAGGTGCGGAACCTCAGGCTGTACCCCAGGCCCACTGAATCTGACTGCACATTAAGTGTGAATTTTCAGTTTCAGTCATGTGGATGTTAGAATTTGATTCCATTGACTGTTCCACACTTCTGAACTGCATTTTTTTTTTTTTTTTTTTTTTTTTTGTGGAACCAAGGATTGAACTTAGGTCCTTGTGCTTGCCAGGGAAGTGCTGAGCTGTCTCCCCAGCTTTATGTTCCACACTTCTGACCAGAGCTGTGGTTTTGCTGGCTACCTGTGCCTGCTACTAGTTCTGGTCAAGAGTGTACCATGTATCTCAGGTATCACTAAGAAGTAGGTTTTTATAGCCAGTTATAAATGCTATCTAGGGAGAGGAGCTTCTTAGTTTATTCCCAGAGCCCAGCCTGGGATAAGGGATGGCCGCTGCATGTGGCAGAGGAACTCATGATAGAGATTCACATGGGCCAAGGAAGTGCAAGGTTGGAGGGCCACAGGGTATCACCTGGCAGAGTCCAGTGCTGAAGGTCAGAGAGGACTTGGGCCGCCACGGAAGTCTAGCAGGGCTGTAGCACGTGGTATCTGGGTGCAGAGGACCAGTCAGAGGTGGGCACCCTCGGACAGGGTGGTGCTTGTGGGTGCCTGCAAGTCATAAAGAGGTAGCAGGCAGACGAGAAAGATAATATTCTAGTTTGAAGCCAGTGGGTAGGAACAAGACAGGAGCACATGAAAAGTCCCCAGTGAGTGTTCTAGGCGGGGAACCGAACCAGAGAAACATGTGGCGGGCGATTAGCAGGAGTGATGCTCTGGTCAGGCTGGGCTCCGGCTGGTTGAATGGGGCTGTTGTGTTTAAACCCAAAGTCTGCAAGCCCAGGGCAGGCTTGCCTTTTCTGGCTTGACAGTGTAAAGTAAGTGGTGCCAGGTTGGCGGCTTTTCTGTTTGGGGTTAGGACGCTGTCCCCAGCTGTCTCATTCACCTGAGAAACTCATTTCAGTATAAGCACAGACCTTGCCCCAACATACTCCTGAGATAGCAGCAGCTGGCCGCTCACTGGGTCCTCCCGCAGGACAGCCCGCTGCCCCTGTGAGTGAACTGCTGACGCTCGCCCTGGGTTCATTGCCAGTTTGTTTGGTGTGAGTATGTATGTCTGTATAACATATCTGAAGAACGAGTCACCGGTGAGCTGTCCAAAGTCCTTCTGAGGACATTCCAGGAAGACCAATGTCCTGGTAGAGCCCCAGATAACACCCCCCTTCCCATTTTTTTAAAGAACTTGTTTCTCAGAATGTGCCCCAGATGTCCTTTATAAGACTTACACCCACCCACCCCCCATTGTGGCAAATGAATTCCTAAGCCCCCACCGTAAGCCAGTTGAACAGGAATCTCGGGAAGCTATCAGCCAGCTGCAGTGCTGCACTGTGCCCGACTCCACGCCATGTCACATGAAACCCCTGTGCTAGCACTGTGCGCGTCCCCTGCCTGCTGAAGCTCCTTCCTTTTCCCCCGTACCTAGTGAGGTGAGAGACCCTTCTGGCGCCTTCCTTGCTATCAGCATCCTGGCTTGTTTGGTGTCCATTGAGCTCTCTGGACATGGATCATGGTCAGGTCATTTTTTTTTTTTTTAACATTATCTGACAGCTGTCTTCAGTGGTGAAGCACTCTGCCATGTCTTCCCCAGACTCAGCACAAACTTTGTTGTGAACTGAGTGTTAATAAGTGAGTGGATGAAAAGAACCTATCTTCATTATTGGTTGGAATATAAACTAGTGTGACCACCATGGAAATCAGTGTGGAGATTCCTCAAAAAAAACTAGACAGAGTTCCCATATGATCCAACTCTTCCCCTTCTAGGAATCTCTCCCAAAGAATTAAGGACATTATACCTCAGCAATTTATGCGTGCCTGTGTTTATAGAACCACATTCCACAGCAACTGAATCTGGGAAGCAGCATCTATGTCCATCAACAGATGGCTGGATAAAGAAAATGTGATAGCGATCCCCAATGGGGTACTATTCCATAAAGAAGGATAAAGTTGAGTCATTTGTAGGAAAATAGATGCACCCTGAGACCATAATTTTAAGTGAAATAAATCAGAGACAGCTTAAATATGTCATAGTTTCTCTTATGTGACAGACCCAACATATAAGTATATTAGCAAAATAAAAGAGAGATAATAGGAAACAGGGAAAAGTCTGGATACTTTTCCAGACCCAGGCATGACCCTTTTGCCAAAGGGAAGGTGACCAAGAAAGAGGTTAGAGAGGGAGGGAAAGGAGGGGAGGGGGCTGAAGAAAGAAGAGGAGCCGTGTAGCTACACCGACTCCCTGTGATGATTGTAATCATTAGGCACTGCAAACATGTGCTAATAAAACTTTTAAAAAATAAATGAGTGGCTACAAGTAAAGGGGGTATAGTAACGGTGAGGCATGGCTGTTTCCTATTAGCAGGCGGTGACCTCTAGCTCCTGGGGGAATGGCCCACAGAGGGCCCAACCCAGAAGGGTGAAGGTGGCCAGTTCTGCAGTCTGCAGTAGGCTCGGAGCCCTCCCGGGTTTCAGAGAAGAAAGCAAGCATTGGCTGTGTTTTAGGCAGTGGGGTAGAACTGTCCACCCTGGCCGAGTTTGCGTCCGGAGAGTGGGTGTTAGAGCCAACGAGAGCTGAAAGCACTGCCAGGCAGGAACCGTAGCCTGTCTCTTGGGGGTGAGGAATCCCCATGAGGACCCCTTCCTGTCTTTATGTTTCATGATGGTTCCATAGCTTGAGATCCAGCCAGCTATCATAAAGGAGAATAAAGACTAAGGGATACTTTTCCAGACCCAGGCATGACCCCAAACCAGGGCAGCTAGAATGCTCAGCCTTCCTCCGACTTTCCAGGCAGGAGGAGCGAAAGAATGGAGCTACTGGACCATGAAACTCCTGAGAGTCCTTTCCCCAGCGTTTCTCAGAACTTGCTACCATGATTCCCCTGTGTGAGGCTCTCAGTTGCCATTTGCCAAACCGGTAACTGTTGACCAACAGAAATCAAACAAATGCCAGAAGTTCTAGACAGACTGTCTTAACTGTGTTGGTGGAGGGAGAACCAGGCGCCTGTAATGGGAAGAATGCTGCCCATCACCTAGCTTTGAGGAGCAGAAAACATTGCCTTGTTCTTAACCACTTGGACACTAGAAGCCTGCTTTCCCAGCCAGGCGATGCCCCTAAATTTGCCGGCAGACTCGCGTGTGGCAGCCAGGCTGGGGACAGGGGCTCTAGGGTCCAACCACACTGCTGTGACCACAGAGGACCCAGCTGAGGGGGGGCAGGGCGAGAAGGATGGGCTGCATTACAGGCAGCAGGGCAGAGCCGTGGGGGCACAGAGTGCCCACTAAGTGTTTCCCGAATGCAGCCCGGAAAGGCAGGCTTTGCGTCTGGGCTGTATCAGAAGTCCTCCGCCATTCACTGTGATTCCGTGAAGGAGTTGGGTTTTGTAAGATGTTAAGAAGCAATTAGGAAGTTATTTTCTTGCTTTTTTCTCATTTTAAAAATGAGGATGTGTTTCTGCATCTATACCCTTTCCCTTCTCTTGCTCCTAAATGACACAACAAAAGGTATCATTTGATCATGATTTCATGTGCAAAAAAGTATTAAAGCAATGATGCAGTTCAAAAAACACCTTGTTAGATATTATGGAAATTCTCAGCTGGAGGTAGCAATGGCTGCTACTTATGGAGGGATTTTATGTACCTTTGCCTTTGCAGTGTCTCTCACAGCTGAGGCTCAGAGAGGTTTAGGAACTTAGGAAGGCACACAGCAAGGTGGAGAATGGGGTGGCTTCAGTGCAGCAACTCTGACTCCACAGCTTGCATCTTCTCGGCTGCCTCCTCTCCTTGTGGGAGTTGGCATGTGTGGCTGTAGCATCACTAAGTCTCATGGAATTCTCCACATCTTCTCGTAGCATTTGTCAGCATGTCCTGATTTAAGAATTAGCCAAGCCCTTGCCTTCTCCAGGGTGCAGTAGCTGGAATTCAGACACTGGAGGAAGTTCCTGCCTCCTTACTGGATCCCACAGCCAGACTCACAGACCAGCCCTGGAGCATTGTGAGGACACAGGAGGCGCCTAGGGCAGGGAGGCTGCAGGAGGCCGGGCCAGGGGGCTCCCCACCTGCAGCTCCTCGCCTGGACTCCTCCTTGCCTGTGGCCCTGTTATCAGAGACCCCTCTGCTTCCCTGTCCTCAGACTCCTGGCTCCTAGGAGAGACAGGAAGTCAGGATTGTGTGGGAAGGGAATGTGGTGCACAATGGCAGTCTGGATGCCACTGCTAATGTCTCAAATGGCCACATTTGATTACAAAGCACTGCCTACCTTTGGGAGGGGCCATCCTCCATCCAGTGCCACTTAGCAGCATGGTTTAGTCCCAGTGACATTGTGCAAACCCTTGCTCTTCTCTCTTATCTGCGTACCTTAAGAGATCCAAGGCCTGGTGCATTGAGTGATCTAGCTTTCCTTCTACAACCCTGGGCACTGATTGGCCCTTTGTTCTGTGATCTCTGAGAAAGGATTTTTTTTTAACTTTCTGTTTCAAAAGCAGTTTTAGCTTGGGGATCACCACTTCGTGCTGGAATGCAGACACGAAAGCTGCAGCACTTACTCTGTCTGCAGATGTCTTCAGGAGCCCCTGGGTATTTAAGAGTGCTGTGCAGGGTAATTCCTCTTGTCATGACTATAGAAAGGACACCACAGCTTATCACAGACGCTTTTCTGTTACTTGTAGAAAAGTTATTTTGTGTTGAAATAAACAATGGGAAATTTACTATTTAAAAAATCTCTCTTTCTCTCTCTGTACATGGTCTCAGGCAGCTCAGATTCCTAGTGATCCTCCTGTTTTCAGCCTCCCCAGTGCTGGGTTACAGGCAGACACTACCATGCCTCGACTTGTTGAGGCTCAGTGTGCCCAGGGGCAAGGCCGGGGCAGCATATGGTGCTGGGGATCAAACCCTGTCTTAGTTCTTGCCTAAGCAGGTGCTTAGTCCTCCGAGCTATCTCACTAGCCCTTCAAAACCATTTTTAATGGTACACTTTAGTAGCATTAAGTGCATTCACCAGTGTTGCAGCTGCCACTGTTACCTGCTTCCAGAACTCTTCGTCTTGCTAAACTGAGGTTGTGAGTCCTGGCTTACTGCTTGTAGCTCAGTACAAGGGCATTGGCTAACATGAGGGAGACCCTGGATTCCACCTCTAGGACCACAAAACAGAACTGAAACTTGGAACCCATAAACTACAACTCCCTGGCAGCCACCTCTCTACAATCTGGCTGTATGAATTTGACTGCAAAGGGATATTGTGTAAGCAGAGTCATACAGCTTTTGTTTCTTGGCACCTGGCTATTTCCCTTAGCAAGGGTCCTACAAGGTCATCCACATGGTAGCCTTGTCAGAATTTCCATATATATATAAAATTATCTTTTGGTACTGGCAATTGAATTCAGGGCCTTGTGCTTGCCGGGCAGGTGCTGGGCTGGTGAGCTACATTTCCAACTCCTCTGTCTCAAGATTTATAGAATTTTCCATTTGATCCATAGATCACATATCATTGAGTACCTGGGTTGCACACACCCTTCTTATTGTGAATAATGCTGTAAATAGAGGTGTACTATTTGTATCATTGCTTCTAATTGTTTTGTTTTGTTTTTTGAGGCACCGTTTCACCCTATAGTCCAGGTTGGTCTACAAAGACCAGCCTGGGCTTGATATCCCAATCCTCCTACCTCAGCCTCCTGAGTAGGGAGAATTGTAGGAATCTACAACCATGCCCATCTCCTGCTTCCAATGAACATTTGCAGAGCTGGCAACTAGGAAATGGAATGAGGCCTGGGGACAGAGTGGAAAGAGAGGTGTGGTTCCTTCAACAAGTAACTCCTGGAATAAACAGCCATCTGGTATTTTTATTTTTATTTTTTTGTCTTTTTGAGACATGGTCTCAGTATGCAGTTCAGGCTGGCCTTAAGCTCACTTTGTAGCTCAGGCTGGTCTTGAATTCACAACAGTCCTCCTGCCTCAGCCTCCTGAGTGCTGGGATTACAGGCCTGTGCCACCACGCCTGGCTATTTTTTATTTTATTATTTATTTATTTGGCGGAGCCAGGGATTGAACTCAGGCCCTTGCACTTGCCAGGGAAGTGCTTATTCCACTGAGCCATCTCCCTGGC
>PVKA01005586.1:77980-89510 GCA_004027165.1 Ctenomys sociabilis | reverse complement strand
ATTTTATTAAAATACAAATGTCAATCAGACAGTTTCAAGACACCTTAACCATACAGATTTGATGAATTAATACATTGCAAACTGTTTTCATAATGTTTTGGTATTGTACAAGGTGCATACATGATATTATATTTACAGATATTATTTTAGCAGATATCTCTTATCAGTGAATTAAGAGTGTAGTTGCTTACTTATCTTATTTTTTTATACCTGAATTATATCAAAAATTCAATAATTATTTACCGAGTGGATGACCATAGAACTAAAAGCCGACATAATATCCTGTCCAACCACCATTAGTGCAGATCTTGCCTCTCATAGAATTATGTAGAAGTACAGCATTATCTATCCCAACTGTACTGTCTATACACACACATCATGATTTTTTCTTTCTACACCCCTTCCTTTGTCTACACCTGTCAAAAGTGGGCACTACATTGACATTCAACTCTCCACTTTGCTATAGTCATTTAAAAAGATCAAATATTAAAATGATTTGAAGGCAATAGTGAACAGTCAGTTTACACATAGAGATGTTGTTCAATGAGGCACAGCCTTGAAATTTAATCCCTTATCAGTGTGTATGATTTTCTAGTGGCACAGTTTATTTATTAGTCAAAAGGACATGATCTTTGAGTCTTCCTCAGGTTTTTGAAGGGTATTAGAGGGTTCGAATCAGAACAATGCTATAACTTTTTTTCAGTCTTACTTCCTCCTTTAGAACAAGAATTTTGTAAAATTTACAGAAATGGAGAAACTGAGTCACCTAATTTACATCTAACATAATGTACACAAGTAATAGAATAGATGTTCAATACCCAAAATGTTCAACTAAGCAACTTAGACGCTACTTCTTACAGAAATATCTTAGCATATTTAATCTTCCTGCAGATATTTAACCTTGTCAACTCAGAACTCATCCATTTTTGTAAAAGAAAAATATTTTACTTGGAGAAAAAGGTGAGCGATGGTACACCTCAAACTAATTAAAGATGAATCACTTCTGGAACAATAGTACAAAGCAAAAAGCAAATTATATTTTATACCTCAGACAAAATAGTCATCCACCACAAGAATATTGCCTTCTTTAATTATTAGAATAAATCATACCATGGAAAACCGGCACACAGAGAAGATAAGGTGATGAAAAATATAATACAAAACAATAAAAGGAAATAGATTCTCTATTTGAGCAAACTCATCCTAATCAAAAGAGAAACCATTGGGGGACCACATACCTAAAGCCTCCCCAGTACTGTACAATAGTCCAGGCATTTCACATAAGATCTAGTGTAAACTTGTTCAGTCAAGATTGACGCAATTCATCTCTAGTATGACTGGCCTTTTGTACTATTCCAGCTGAAACAAGAAATTCAAATCTCTGTTCTCAGAAATTTAATGGTTAGGAGAAAACAAATGGTAGGGATAAACATAGAATTAGCCATTTTTCTTTGCCCAAGGAGAGTCAATAGCATGGGAGGATAGAATGACTAAATGGAATACAACCTGGGACCGTGCTGTTTATCTTTTTGAAAAACTCATTTTATTCCTAGAAATCTGCAGTACTCTGAACTGAGGTGAATTTCTAAAAGATTCCTGTGTCTTTGATTTTGAGCCCCACCACAGATACCAATAAATTATATTTCTACAAATTTAATCACACTGATAATGATTAAATTGAAAAAATCAAAGTCATTGCTAGGAAGTCATTATTATTTGCAACACAAGTGAGCTGGCTGCCCACTGTTCCTGATGGATCTCAAGATGAGGGCTCTTTCTGGAGACAGATCTCCATCACCATGGCAAGGTTTTCTAGAAATTCTGGGAGAATTATTCACTTTCCACTTTTCCTAAGAGTTGCTTTGCTATCTATGGCAGCTGGCTCCTTACTGACAACTAACTTCCTGTGAATTTCCTCCTTTTAAGTCACCTTATATCAGCATCTAAGGTTAGCTCTAAAAACTGACATTTCACCCTGCAGATTTCCTCCTGAGACCTACCTCCTATATCAGCAGTTTAGCTCTCCCCACATTCCTGGTTAGGTTTCCTACAAATAATACTTGTCTTTATTCTGGCAGTATCAACTCTGAATAGAACTCTACTCGCTAACTCAAGACACTTCTCCCACAACACCAGGCTATCTTATTCTCCTAAAGGACTAAGACCCATCCTACAGTGTAAGAATACAGGCACATAAGAAACAGAAATTTTATAATAACTATTGTTCACATAGAAAAGTCAAGAATGTAATGTTCGGCTCTAGAATACATACTCTTCTTAGTCTCTACAGGTACAGCAGTGCTGTACAAACACTGGGAGTAAATATGAAGCATAAACCATGGCAAAAAAAGATTACAGCCAGTAAAACTAAAGGAATTTTGAAGACATTTTTATTTCTGTTGATGCTTTTTTCAGATAAGGAAGATCTGATTCATTTTATAATAATATTTATGACTATGCTTAGTAAATCTATGTGTCTGAAATACTTCATATAGTTTTTCTTATTTAATCTATATCACTGCTCTTTTGTGTCCCCATTGTATGTGCAAAGAAATCAGGGTTCAAAGAAATCAAGCAATATCTTCACTGTCAAAAATCTAGTATAGTGAATGGCAGAATCTGTATACAGCTGAGGTCTACAGAGGTGAAAGCCCAGGCACTGGAGCACACAAAGAAGATAGTGAAGGAGGGAATTCTGAAGCTGCCACAAGAGCATGAGTAAACAAGGTCACAGAAAAGCCTGGAAAAAAAAAACTGCATGCAAACACGAGTACATGGAGAATCTTCCAATTACCTTGGAAAGCGGAAGTACACTTCTCAGACAGAAGAAACAATTAAATGCTTCTATATATGAAAATGACATTACAGCTAAAATGATATGGATATTCATCCAGAAGGCTAACAGTTATAGAGTTTTGGCTCTTGTGTGTGTGTGTGTGTGTGTGTGTGTGTGTGTGTGTGTGTGTGTATGGGGAGTGTTAGTTATAGGGCTGATTCCAGGTCCTCAGCCTTTTTTTTTTAAAGGCTAGGTCTCACTAAGTTGTTAAGTTTCCCTAGACCAGGATATAACTTGCAATCCTCTAGCTTCAGCCTCCCAGAATGCTGGGTTTAGAGTTATGTACTACCAAGCCTGGCTTGTAGAAGTCTTTAAAACCACTTAAATGCAGAGTAGAATTTGACACGACAGGTCTATCCTGGACATCAGCCAATCACTTAGTTACTGATCTTATAATCAGTTGCCCTTACTTTCTTGAACACCAAAGTGCTTCAAGCCACCAGCTATCAGAATTGAATTCCTTAAATCTATATAATCCAGTCTTACACAATAATAATAGAAACCACAATATGGTAAGATGACAAGAGATTTAGACAGAGACCTAAGTGTTAGTTGTAGATTTACTAACTAATCTTGTGTAGGAGCTTTGGAGACAGCTCAATAGCATAAGCACATTCCTGGCAAGAGAAAGGTCCCAAGTTTGATCCTCCATACCACAAAACAAAACTAATCTTGTGGACCACAGGAATCCACTAACCTGCTTTGTGACCTATGTTTTCAGTCTGTGTAGGAAGAGATTCACTTACAAATGTTAATTCAGCAGACAATGCAATGCTTTATTCTCAGGCTCTCCATTCTTCTGTAAATGCAGCCTAGTAAAGAGTAGCAGGACAAAAAAATCAAAGGAAGCAAATCCATAAACAATGTTTCAAAAAATGATCTGGAGACAATAACATAGGAAAATGTCAGAGAATGGGCAGCAAGGAGACATACTTCTGGCTCCTTCAGTGTTGGACAAGACATGAAGGATGTCTCTTTTAAAAGAACTAGATAGATTCAGGGAAACAAAGAGATAAGATATACTGATGACTAGATACGAGGCGGTGGCAGTAATAAGAATCAAGGAAAAGGCACAGAAAGTTTTCTTTTCTGTAGCTGTGTAGATGATGATAGCATTTCTGGGCCTGGAGAACAGCAATAAAAACCATATTTGAGAATTCGTAAACCAGGAGTTCTTTTGAGTGGTTTTATATATTGCCCTACATGAATCCTGAACTCAAGTCCTCCGTACTATTCTGTGACACTAGATTGTGATCAAAGAGGCCACTTGGGGAGGTTGAAGACAGCAAGAAACAAATGGTATCCACATCAGTGAGTGACAGAAAAAAAATGGTGGCTACAAGCATCTGAGTCATGTAAAATGACGAGCTCACTTGGTAAAGTTCATAAATTTTAATGACTTAATTCACTAAATATTGAGATTAAGAACAGAACAAAGAAGGAAATGGGTGATATAGCACCAAAGACATTGGGGATATGGCGATGACCCCCTGCAGCACCACACATGCCATGGAGAAGATACACATATAAGAGGGACACAGGAGGGCCATACAAAGATGTCAGAGACCTCCTTCTGCAGCTTATTTGAGCAAGAGGTCTTGTTGCTTCTTTATTCTAAAAAAAAAAATAAGTGGTGGAGGAGACTACAAGAGTATCTCTGGGTGGGTTTAGTGTGAAACCTGCCATTTTATTTAATAAGGGCTTGACTTATCACCTCAGAAGTGTGAAAATGGGTGTGAAAACATCCCTCCATCCCCATTTCTTCTAATAATTGAATTATTTTTGAAGCACTTTACGCAGACAGTAAATGGTTTAGAATACCTCCCCATGCTTATTTTTCATGTCCATCCTGCCCTCTCTTTAGCAGATCTGTCTAGAACGCTTGAAGTCGGAAATGAAGTGTCCTAAGTTCTGGGAGATGCAGAGTGGATTTCTACGCAATGCCCTTGTCTCCCCTTCTCCTTGAAATTTGCCACATGTGCAAGCACTGTTGTCCAGCCTCCGTTTCATAGGAAAATGCTCTTGAAATACTGTCAGGTGGTATGAGAAACGTATCTGACTCTAAGAAGGCCACACATTGGGGCTAGGGAGATGGCTCAGTGGAAAAAGTGCTTCCCTGGCAAGCACAAGGGCCTGAGTACAATCCCCAGTTCAGCCAAGCTTTGGTGCCCGGGAGATGGCTCAGTGGAATAATTGTTTCCCTGGCAAGCGCAAGGGCTTGAGTTCAATCCCCAGCTTCGCAAAAACAAACAAACAACAAGAAGGCCACACATTGCTGAAGTCATACTCCTTAGCAAGTGAAATGACACCTGCTACTGTTCCCACGTACAACCAGAACCAGTTACAGCCAAGGGTCACAGGAGGTGCTCAAGGGAAAACATTTTGCAAATTGTCATGTAACATATAAAAGTCAGATGTAATTATTAAGCCCTTATTGATGAAGTAATGGATGTGTGGAATTCTGTTTTCTCTTTCCTTAAGGCCATACTACAAATACGCCATTCCAACCAAAGGTAGTTTTGAACAATTTATGATAGTGCTGTTGCTCTCAAGAGTAATGATTTGAGCTGGTCATGATGATACACATGTGTAATCCCAGCATTGGGGGAATCTGAAGCAGGAAAATTTTAAGTTGAAGTCCGGTCCTCACAATTTAGTGAGACTTTGACTCAAAATAAAAAGGGCTGAGGTTATAATTCAACATGATGACCCTCAGTACAATCTCCAATACTGAAAAAAAAAGTGGTTCAATGTGCATAGCATCAATTGAACCATAGTAGTTTCACTTCACCAGCAGATATGTGACATTCAATAGTACTGAAAAAGGTAAAGGGTGGTTATCTCACACCTTTTTATATTTGTAAGTGATAGGTCCCACCCAAAAAAGAGTTCCATTTTATTGTAAATGACAGACTTTTTCAGAAGTCAAAATTTAACACACTATCTAATGTGTTTCTGTTCTGTTCTAATCTCTGCTTAAAAGTACAGAGACAGATATGCCTACTACAGTTGTCCGATGCTAAGCATACTTAGCTTAGCAAATACAGCTATAGCAAGAATTTATTTCAAATCTTTTTTTTTTAATGTACATATAGAAAAGTCTGGCTTTATTTTATTTTTTTCTGGCTTCCTCATTCTAGCCATTCTTTTAAATTCATTTAAATACAGGTCTCCATTATGTTAGAGAGACAGAGAGCGCCGAATCCTAACCATTAGACCACCAGGGAAGCTAAATTATTATTATATTTGTTTTTGCAGAACTGAGGATTGAACTCAGGCCCTTGTGCTTGCCAGGGAAGCACTTATTCCACTGAGCCATCTCCCCAGCCCTATGTTAGAAAGAATATTATTCAGTCCCTTAACCTTTTCATTTTCGACCATATTTTAAATATGCCTTCTCCTCTTTGAATCCTGAAAGCGAGAATATTTTTAAAACATACCTCACAATATATTGTAATTAAAGACAATATTTAGCATCATTGGTTTTGTTTTAACTAATGTGCTGATTGTTTCTAAACAATGTTTTCCTTTATAAGTGACCTCTTCTAATTCATTCAGTGTTATGTGATGCTTAAACCATTTTGTACTAAGCCTTCAGCACTTTAATTTTCTCAACTAGGTGGCCACTGTGTTGATGTCCCATTCACTGAATACAATGCGTAGGTGAACCTTCTTTATGCATAGCTTTTCATGCTTAGGCTTAAGTATTAATTTACAAATAAAAACAGATATATTGTCAAAAGGCCAATGTACATTTTCTTGCCTCCATATTTACATCACTACTTTTGAGAGAATAAAAGTGTTAATGCAGATTTTATTTTGAATTTGTTAATTAAATATTTCCCTTATCCTGTACAAGAAGACTTCTTGTACATTTTAATGAACTATCTCTCTGATTAGAGGTAGTCAAAAGAGATCATTCTGGTTGGGAGGAAAGGAGCAACCCATACTCTGTCTATGCGTATCTGTGGTCATCTTTTCTAGCTTAGAACTTCCAAAAATCAAGCCTTCATGGAGTCTTTAAAAAAGACCGGCAGGACGTGGTGGTGCATACCTGTAAGCCCAGCACTGAGGAAGCTGAGGCAGGAGGACTGATATGAGTTCAGCCTGGCCTACATACCCAGACCCTGTTTCTTAAAAAAAGACAAAAGCTAAAATGTAGTCATCAGAATATTCAAATCACCAAGACTTTCTAAATTCACTATCTTCTAAGCTCAAGTTATAACAGTAATTCTTCTCAAAGGGTACTCTTCATCCACTCTAAACCTATTCAAAATGGGAAAAAAAAATGAGATTAAAACACAACTTGAAATTCCACAGCTTTATTTAAGAAGGGCTATTTAAACAATAAAGGATTTCCTGTCATTCTTACTTTAAATGATTTTAAAATATTCTTCTTTTCTTGGGTTATTCTATATCCAAATAATCATGTATGTAAATGACTAGATGCAACAGTGGATCCCCAAGATGTAAACATTATTGTTTATCCAGAAGCATTATATGTTCATGCAAAAATGGCATTAAAAGCTTGTGGTCAGATCAAACAACCACAACTGTAATTGTTTATTTATATAGCTCACCACCACTCTGCAGTGTAAGCTTACATTTTTAAAAATTTCTAAACAATGCTGAGTTAGTCTTAAAACAGTGAAAAATGCTTGGTTTACTGAAATGATTAAAGACAAACAACTTAGCCTCAGCAAGCAGTAAGATGCTTTAATATGGAAATTATTTACTTTGCCCAGGCCTATAGTTTTCATTGTTATGCTGCCCTTAAAACTCCATGATAACAGGACCATCCAGTGGAATATGTTTTTCCCCTTAGTTTAGGGCAGCTGGTTTCTTTCCCTTTACACACAAAACTAAAGTGTATTTATCACTCTAACAGTGACTGCAAACAAACAGGAAGCCTTCATCAGCGGGCTCCTGGGCCCAGCTGATATTAGGTATTGGCCGAGAGGAAACAGAGACTCCTTCCCTAGGAGTCCAGCACAATGTACATGAAGATGCGGGCAGGAACAAAGTTAGGGGTGCTCCAAATGACCACCATGTTCTCCCAAGATTAAGTGCTCCCTAAGCACTCGCCAGCCTGTGAAAATTCCTCAGGAGTTTTCCTTTCCATTTCAGTCTGAAAGAGCAGTTTGAACTGGAGACCATGAGCCTTAGAATCCTTGTGAACCTATGTGCCAAAGGAAACCTGGGAGGGAGCTATTCTGGGAGATTTGGCTTTGATCTGGTTGCTAGGAAAAAGCCCTGCTTTTGTCTGGAAGTATTCTGAATAGCTCCTTCAGTCACAACGAGGCCTGCAGGTCACTGTCTGAATTAAGTGAAGAGGATTTTTTTACACTAAAAATGAAGTTGTCGCTGTATGCCATAATAAAGCTGGAGAGAGCAGACCACGTTGCTGCATGGTGGCCGTGGCTCAGTGCTACAGCTTGAGCTCCACGGTACACTGTGATAATCACTCAAGCATGCTACAGATCAAATACATGCAAATGTCCCTCAGTGGCATTTATGTTCCTGGAGATTTTCCCCTTTGCCTTCTTTATAAATAAAACCTGTTTCAGATTCAAAACCCATTTTGTTTGTATTAATGCAAATATTCACGATCAAACAATTGTTCAGTCTTACTAATAAATAGAGAGGTCAAACACATTTAACTTTTCCAACCAAACTCATGACAGGTTGGACTGCAATCTACTGATACTAATTCAAAATTATTAGACAATACACTTTGAGGGCAGAGCCTTTAAATATTTTCTTTTTAATCTGTCGTCTAATCTTGTTTATGATAGTGCTCCTACCTTTGTATAAAGACTTTACAGCCTTTATCTGATCTTCACAGATCCTGGTGAGGTAGAAAGGCAGTAAATCTTATCTCCAGTCAACAGATGAGAAGACAGAGACACAGGGAGGTGAATAAGGCGCCCACATTGCAAGGGGCACGTGAGCCCAGAGGCACCATGACGGTGGGGCACAAGCTTTGTCTTCCTAGTGTTGGGTCTCAATGGCTTCACCTGCCACCTAAGTGTGCTTCAGTTAGTCTCTTTATGACCACAATCTTTCAGTAGCACTAGTTTTCGGGACACTCAAGAAAGTATGTAGCACAGTGACACACAAGAGGATCTAATCCTTTCCTTGGAGCCCACAGAAGCAGTTATGAATGAACTGAGAGCCACACAATGGAAACCCAAGTTGACCAAAGCAGAACAGAATCAAGCAAGAAAGTTCAATTACTCCCTTCAGTGTCATTCTGGAATAGAAAAGATAGTGCCACTTTTTCTTGGATTTATCTGTTGGTCCTCTCTCTCAAGTTGGAAATTTATTTTAGGCCAAAGGAAATCCCAAAAGATAAGCATGTACATACATATATATATGAGAGAGCTAAACAATGGATTACACAAATAAATAGTTTTCAGTAAAAAGTAAGAAGTTTGTCTTTAAGGAAAATTACACGGAATTTAAATACTTTAATAACTTCAGTGTCATTGTTTTCAGTGGATAAAAAATGATGAAAGGTTAACAGCAAACTGGATTCCCTTCCAACCACTAAGCAGCTTCTTTTAAAGAAAGATAATATCATCCCTCAGAGAAATTATAGTAAAAATATATTCAAGACTGAAAGAATTAATCAGATATTACCTGTACTAACAGATGTTGGGAAAAAGTATTTCCCCCTAAACACCGGGGTTCGGGAGCAGCCTTTCCTATCTTTTGAAGGACAATTACCCTGCAGACCACTACCCAAAGAGTTCATGAAGCCCAAACCAGACATCCCTAGCAAAAGTTGCTTCTGAGAGAAAATAGAGGCGTTTCCACAGTAGCGTAACTTGTCACCATCTACCTATTTAGTTACTTAAATTTCTTTTCAAACTATATATATACAGACCTATGGGGAATTATATGCATGTAAACACTACAAAAATGTCTACCTATGTCCCAGAAAGCCATAGAGCAGGTCAAGGTTTTAGTGTTGAATTGGTGGATCCTGAACTCTCTCAGTCCAGAACTACCAGTTGCTGAGTCCAGCTCCAAATGTGGACAGGGACCAAACTGCCTTCCTGGATCCTTGTGATGGTAGCAGACAAACAGCACTGATTAGCCGGCTACACAATGGCTCTCCAGGCACTGCCCAGGACCGCCTCTGAGGATGCCCTACTGAGCAGGTCCCAAAGCCTTGGGGCTTGCTTGTCCCTTACTCACCACTGGCTTGTGCAAGGGTCTGGGCAGCCTGGAGGACTTGGCACGAAGGTCTCAGTGCATCACCATGGCTAGAGCGAAGCAAGAGCCAAAAATGAATTCAGTAAAGATAGGAGGCTTCAGTATTTGTAAATACTACAAACTTAGTAGGTGAATTTATTTGGAAATTACTGTTTTTTATCCTTCCCTTCTGAGATTCTCTCTGAACACTCAGGGAAGAACTTCATCACTCCTAAAGTAGAGAAAGCTGTATTTTGTTTCAATATTTGATTCTAGCCAGTCATACAAAAATATTTCTTAAAAGAATCCTTTTTAAAGGTATTATGCATTTATTACAGGATTAATGATTTTCAATAATGATAACATTATTGTCAGAATTGGGTTGACTCAAGATAAATTTTTTTCTGGAGATTTCTCTGCCCTTTAATTGAGTCACCTCATTCCTTCTGCCCCAATACACAACTGCAGAAGGCTTTTATCCAAATTAATTCTGCAAAAGCCATCTTTCTGGATCCACAATCTCCTCCCTGAGCATTTGTTAACACATTATATTATACTAAAGTGAATCCACCCACCAGAAATTAGACAATCTATCCTGGTTTTAATATTTTTTGAAGGCTTACAAAATGCTAATCATTAAAGCAGTGATTCCCAGCCCTGGCTTTGCGATAGCCTAGGGTATATCCAATTACCCTGTAGACCATGAAAAACAAAATTCCAAAAATTTTTCAGAAGAAAATTAATTATAGTTTATTCTAATTTGAAATATAAATATCTGCCATTGGAGGCAGTAGGAAGTGTGTCACAGTGGGACTTGGTGCGTTGGAGCTTTGTGAGAAAATAGGCAACAATAGGCTATTGAAACTCCTCAAAATCATTATACAGTCCAAAATGAAAAAAAAGGAGCAAATTCTATTCTTATGCCTAGGAACTTAAACTCTAACACACCTTATGACATACACAAAAAGGAACTAAGACAAAACCTATTCCAGGACATTTCCTTGAGAAGAATACAGATAAGGTGTGTCCACACATTTTCATGAATAAAATAAGAACGATAATATCTAATAACACCATTGCACTATTCAATGTGCCTAAATTACAGCTTACTAAGCAATGAGAAAATCTCTGGAATAGGACCAGGATTGCTTTTTAATTGTCCATTAGAAAAAGCAAAAAATAAAATCGCCTGCAATGATTTCCTTTTGAGATCATTCACCTTATTTTTAAAATACAAAATCAAAAACATATTGAAGCACATGGTGAGGCTCAGCAATAAAACCAAAGCAAACCCGCTCCATTCCTCAGCTCAGGCTCAGCAGCTACAGCGAGCCCACAGTGCCAGCTTCAGACTGGCAGGGCAACTAGCATTGCTCAGAACAATCTTAATTTTTTCAGTTCCTACTGATTCTACTGTGAATCTCTCTCTCTCTCTCTCTCTCTCTCTCTCTCTCTCTCTCTCTCTCTCTCTCTCCTCCCCGCTCTCTCTACCTT
>PVKA01005586.1:0-77880 GCA_004027165.1 Ctenomys sociabilis | reverse complement strand
GCAGATCCATATTCCATGAATGAGTGGCTTGTAGGACACACCGCTAATAATGAAATCCACCAACTGTGCCAATACAAGTGCAGGAAAAGCACAGGGATGCTGAGGCTGGCCGAGGGAATTCTCCTGTACCTACAGCAGCCGACTCCTTCCAAGAACGCTGTGGAGGCTGCCTGCTTATTTACTTGCTTATTTGCCAGGAAGGTATTTCTTTTAAAAGTGACAATAAATAGTTCCCACAATCCCTTCCTTGTCTTGAAATCACTATTTTTACTAGAAAATAAACTTGTAAGCTCCATCTGTTAAGATACTTAAGAATTATACTCAACAAAGCATGCTAATATTTGTTGAAGGAGAAATCCTAGACTGGCTACAAAAGGCACTCAAAACAAGGGGTCGTTTCCCATTCAAATTAAATGTCACTAGGAAACACTGTAGAAAAATCAAACACATCTAAAGTGACTACATATGTCAAAAACTCGACTCATCTGACCTCCCCAACACTTGTACCCTAGTGTTCATGTCACTGAATTGTCTGAATTCCAGAGTAGCCGCTGAGCTCTCACCCACCAGTGGATTAACTAAGTCCTTTTTTTCCTTTCAAATCTCAGGCTTGTCTTCCCCCTGCAAAACAAAAGCCTTTTAGTCCACCTACCTACCATCAATAAACTGGTATTCAAGAAGAAAGCAACTTAGTTCACTGTTGAAACAGAACAGGGTTAGGAAAAAAATCTGCTTGACAGTTCATTACCTATATAATTTGCAAGATAAAAGGGAAGCACCTTCCATTATGAAATCTTCACCCTCATCCTTTTCATTAATTTTCATTTGGCAAATATTTTTTGAATACCTACTCTGCTCAAAGCAGTTCACTGGGCACTGAGTTGGCAACGTGGGGATAATACAAAGTAAATCTTAGGCTATATCCTAAATCTCCCTCAGAAGGAAGTAAAACCAATACATACTGTTGTAAATAACTTGATTCTTTATTTTTATTTTTATCAGTTCATGTTTTCAGCACAAAACAATTGCATTCCTTCTGAGATGTGGGCGCATGTGCACGGCGCATCGTTCTGCATCCCTTCCCCTCGTTTCTCTCCCCCCTTCCACCTCTTGATCTCCTCATTTGCAAAAGTCCCATTGCAAGTCTAAATTTCATGTGGGTTCTCTTATATTAGAAATACAAAATATGAATGAAAAGCAAAACAAGAGATAGATGTTCAGAAATAGGAAAAGAGATCTGTTTCAAGTAACTTCAGAATACTTTAAGCACTGCAAGAACAGTACAACTGAGAAAAAGAATAAAGAATGACTTAAAAATAATTCTCAATATAAAAATAGTGACCTGCTTCAGAGCAAGCAAGGGAAGTAAACAGCTACAAGATAATGTTTCAGGCTGCCTGGCCAGGAAGGGCTGACTAAGGCTGAGATGTCTGATTTGCTTTTCTGCTAGAAGACTGAGGCATTCAAAAGGTTTAGTAAAACTGTTCTGAGTAAGTACGAGGAACAGAAAAGAGGAAGGAAGGCAGCACAGTGAAAAACTAAGTGAAGTAAGCCTGGAAAGGCGAGAGGCTTGGACGTTGGAGTTTCTTCAAATGCAATGGTCAGCTTTAGCGGATGCTGACAAGAGAAGCCACCTGGTTGCATAGCTGGCATCGGAACAGAGGAAGAAGATGGCTTGAGTGACAAGGGAGAAAGAGGTTCACAAAGCATTGTCATGTTTTGCACATAAAGAGCTGGGAAGAATGGTGGCCATGGCAGAGCGCTGCAGGGAGCAGAGGGGTGGTCACTGGCTTAAGGTTGGCCTGCAGTTAACCTTGAACTTACAGGAAGTCCTCTTTTCTCAGCTCGGCTCAGCTGTTCACGTGTTCTTATCTTAGAATTCTGGGTTGCTGCTATTTTTCTCAACTCCATTCCCATTAACTATAAACCCTCGCTGAAAAGCCAGGTCTTTTAAGTTTTTGACAATTGACAATCTTTTCATAATATCTTTTATAAATATCCATTTCCAGAGTCTATTTTATACTCTGCTTTGTTCTATTTTATACAACTGAACTTAGGTCAGATCACCGGTTCTTCCTTTCTCCACCCACCCCACACGGGCACACCCCATACATACATGCAAGGTGCCACTGAGCTCTGCTTCACCCACGCCAAGCTCTTGCTCCTACCCAAGGACTCCCAGCCTCTCAACCTGCCATCCTTGCACCCTTGTAGCACTATCCTTCATTATCCTGCCAACCTTAAAGGCTCACATCAAGTGTCTTCTTTTCAAACAAGGCCACTTTTTACCCCTCCTTCATCAAACATAAACTCTCCATGCCTATCTTCTAAGAGTTAGGGAGTGTAATGGTTGACATCTCTAACCCTAGACTGCCATGCCTTTTCTGTGCACCCACCACTAGGTATTTCACTAGAATCCATAATTGTTTGCTGCTGAAAAGTTGGAAGCATGGTAGGAATAATACCTGCCTAAGAAAGGTATTGTTCAGCACTCGGGAGGCTGAGGCAGGAGGATTGTTGTGAGTTCAAGACCAGCCTGAGCTACAAAGTGAGCTTAAGGCCAGCCTGAACTGCACAGTGAGACACTGTCTCAAAAAAAGACAAAAAACAAAACAAAACAAAACAAAAAAAAAAAAAAAAACCAGAAATGTATTGTGGAGACCAAGTGAAGTAGTGTATCTAAAATATATATCCCCTGGCATGTAGCAAGAACTCTTTAAGATTAGATATTTGCATTTCAGCTATTTTTTTTGGTTCTTGTATTGGTCAGCTTTCATGTCACTTGGACTAAATATCCAACACTCATAGTTTAAAGAAGGAGAGGGTTATTTTGGCTCATGTTTGAGGTGTGGGTGTGGGGGGTCTGTTCATTATCAACTGGCTCTGAGACATATGTGACATGGTTGAAGTGCATGGCAGAAGAAAGCTATATGCCTCTGATAGCCAAGAAGCAGAGACAAAAGTGGAGGACCCAAGGACAAGAATATACGCTTTCAGTTCACACTCCCAGGGTTCCACAGCTTCAATCAGGCTCTCCTTCTGACAAGACATGAACCACTGAGCTCAGTAATGGGGGAGTCCACTGAAGAGAACAGCACTCCTGGGCCCAGTCACCTTCCAAACGCATGAGACTTTAGGATACTTTTTTTTTTCTTTTTTTTACAGAAAAAAAAAGGAAAGGGTCTACAGGGTGTTCAGGGTCTCTCTACTAGATTGGACCATAATCTGCCTGTTTAGCCTGTTTACGGCCTCCTAAGAGCTGGGATTACAGGCGAGTATGGCCATGCCCAGTGTCAAAGGCGGTCTCAGCATGCCCTGGGGGCAGGGCTGGCGGGGCAGGCCCGGGGATCAAGCCCCCAGCCCCTCCACCTGCTTGTAGGCACTCTAATCCACTGAAATATTAGGGTACATTTTGGAACTAAACTATAATATCGCCCTTCTGCAAATAACACTCTGTTTTTAACCTACTGGATTAAAAGATCTCTGAGGAGAGTCTCACAATCTCATCCCTTAGTCATATAAAAGAAGTGTGTATTCACTTCCCTGTTAGTAAAATAAAATATTTCAGAGAATCTAACAGAGACTTCTTTGCCATTATACTTGGTAGATATTTCATGCACTTTTATTGATGAGTGACGGTTGACCATCAATAACCAAATCCAAAGATTTTTACCCAAGTACACTGAATTCCTTCAAGATAGAAATAATATCTTTCTGTTTCTTATTTCAAATTTCCATTTTACTAACTATGCACATTTGTGTGTGTATGTATGTACACAAGGTTGTCTGGCATATACGTATTGCATAACACATACTTTTTATTTTCTATTTCCTAGTTATGAGACTTTAAAGAACCAACCCACACAATGTAGGTATCATGCTAAATCCATCAGTGAGACTGCACCTAAAATGGAAATCGGAACACCATCTCTTCTTTATCTGAAATATAAGGAATACCACAACAGGGCATCATTCCAGCTTGCAGGAATCTCTAAGCCTCTGAAGACCCGGAGTTAGGCAGGAGGTTCTTGTCAGTCACATGTGCTCACTCATCAACATCAATTAATATTTACTGGACAAAGCGTGGGCACAGCACATTGCACAGTGTGTGATGTCCATGTCCTTTAAATGCAAACACCCTATCTCTGCCTTTTTACTTGTCGAGAAAGGCAGCATTCATGACCACAGTAAACAATAAGAAACATCCATTTATAGTGCATAAACGGTACTATATTTTAACTTTCAAAGGCAGATATATCTTAACTGGTTTGCAATAACCCTCCCCCTGGGCGCTCTGAGATGGCAATTGAGACTGGGTGTGGTGGCGTGCGCCTGTAATCCCAGCTCTTAGGAGGCTATAAACAAGAGAATCACTAAAAGTCCAATCTAGTAGTAAGACCCTGAACACCCTGTAGACACTCCCCCCTCAAAAAAAAAAAAAAAAAAAAAAAGAATGATGGTAGTACTTTTAAAAAATAAAGCACAATATACTAAAATAGTAATAAAAATCTGGGTTAAAAGATTAACTTTTGAGTGTGTTTCAAGTGTGTATTAAAAATCTAAAATCAATCCTTAGCCACCTTCACCAACCCCTTCCCCAAAAAACAGGTAAACTTGAATGTTTTACATCTTTCTTTACAAAGTATTGCTTAAGATAAAAGCAGGGGAAAAAAAAGAAAGCAGGATTTTTTTTATCATTTCTAACAAAATAGTTTATTATAGTTTTTGTTCCTAAATTGTCCCACACCCAAATAATTATAAATCTAAAGATAGACATTAAACAATCTAGTCTAAAGAATATCATTTTTTACTTGTAATGAGCTGATGTCAAAGGTGTTAACTTGTCCGACATAGTGGTGCATGCCTGCAATACCAGTTAGGAGACCAAAGCAGAAGACCAAAGTCAAAGGCCAACCCAGGCTACTTAGCAAGATTCCATCAAGAATGAAAGCATTTTAAAAAGGCTGGTGATGTAGCTCAGTTCAAAGGCCCTGGTTTCAATTGTGAGTACAATAAAGATAGATAGATAGATAGATAGATAGATAGATAGATAGATAGATAGATAGATAGATAGATAGATGATAGATAGATAGACAGACAGACAGACAGACAGACAGACAGACAGACAGACAGTCAGAGCTAGAGATTCTCTTCTTTTTTAGATTTTTTAACTATTTATTTATTTATTATTTATTTATTTGGTACGGGACCTCACTGCGTAGCTCAGACTCATAGTGATCGTCCTGTCTCAGCCTCCCCAGCACCGGGATTACAGGTGCGGGCCACCATGCCTGGTCTCAGTGGACAGCTCAGTGCAGGGCCAGGAGAGCATGCAGTACCAAGGATTGAATCTGGGTCCTTGCACTTGCCAGGCAGGAGCTTAGATTACCAAGCCCTAGAAATTCTCTTTCTTTCTTTCTCTCTCCCTCTTATTCTCCTTCTCCCTCTCCCTCTTTCTCTCCTTCCTCCTTCTTCTTCATCTTCCCCTCTGTCTTTCCATCTACCTCTCCCTTTCCTACCAAGAATTCTGTGGCTTTTGTGAATTATTTGATCATCTCTTTCAGCAACCAGGCTGTCTTCTGGCATTAGTCAACAGCTACATTCCATTCATACACTGAGTTACTTAACTGAATGCCCAAGGTCTTGTCTCCACTGCACAGCCATCTTTTCTTGGTTGAGTTATAATAAGACCTACCTTTTCACCAAAATCTGAACTCTTCAGTTCGAGAATACAGGACAATTTATGGTTATCATTCATTCAAACCCTCAATATTTCCATGCTGCAGATTGTCAATGGTAGTCCTGTATTCTGATGAAAAAATCATGCAATTCTGTCATTAAAACTCATCTCTCTTCATGTCTGATTAAAAACTACCTAGGATACATTCAATCTGAAAGAAATGGGTGAGAAAACCACAAAGATAACCATGGTATGCTGTTTCCTAATTTCCACATACTTGATATGTTTGGTGCCCTCACATCAGTAGATGTAAAACTTCTACAGATCACATATTTGAATTCAATACATCTTTGACCATTTGACAATTGTCTTTTCTTTTTAGCTCTGTATTTAGCTACTAATACTTAGCTTCCCAATACTGATCAAAGACCACAACTTCAAAAAAAAAATGTTCAGCTCTATTTGAAAGTGAAAGAATTCTCCTAATTTTGCATCCAACATTTACTCCTCAACAAGGTCAGAAGAGCTGATGTGCTCTTATCCTGTCTGTCTAAAAAGGATAATATGATCCCTTCTAAAAAGGTCACATGCTGGGCCCAGGGATATAGATCAGTGACACGGTGCCTGTCTAGCACGTTCAAGATTCTCAGTTCCATTCCAGGTCCTCCTCCCCCCTAAAAGGTCACATACTAAAATTAAGATCATTCATTTATAATTTATCAGAATTGGCCTTATCCGCTACCTTTGTTTCCTTTTTGTCTTACTGAAAATAGGAAGTTGGCAGTTGCATGGTGGCACATCCCTGTAATCCCAGTGTTGCGAAGGCTGAGACAGGAGGATCATTATGAGCCTTAGCTGCGTAGTGAGACCATGTACCAGATAGATAGATAGATAGATAGATAGATAGATAGATAGATAGATAGATAGATAGATAGACAGATAATTTTTTTAAAAGAAGTAAGTACAAATACTATACTTTTAAGTAGTAAGTTCTTACAGTTTGACCTCTGTTTACTATAAAGAAAATATCATTTACTGTATAATTTACACATTCATCTTCCATTTGCAGAAAGCAACAAAAGAATTGTAACTCTTTACTTAAGAATCTATAGTATCAACCTATTGGCCCATACTGCTTTAAAGTTTTGGAAAATAGTCTGTTTATTTTTAGATAATTTCTTTTGTTCCAAGTTTGAAAGGAAGGATTAACAAAGATAAAAAAAAAAATCACTGATTCAGAGCAGGAAAACGCAGGCTAAGATCAAAATAAAGTATGTAGAGGCTGCAATCTAACCTTCCAATAACACAAGCCAGATTTAGCTTTGAATGCTAATGTTGTGCTGCATGTTGGTCCCACTTGGGACCCATCTACAAAACAAATGGGAAAATTTGGATGGTTGAATCTCTGGGTAAAAACAAAACAAACAAACAAACAAAAAAAAAAAAACCTCAGAGGTGACAATTGCATTCTCAATACAAAACAACAATAAACCAAGAAAGAAAAACACAACCAAGATGTAACAATGTTTAAGTGTAGATGGCAAAATTACAGGTGAGCTTATTCTCACTTACAATTTTCTTTATATTTAAGCATTCCACATTCTATACATATAAGATAGCAGCAGTCCAAAATGAAGATGATGATGATGATGATGATACAAAATACTGCAAAAGCCAGGCGTGGTGGCGCAGGTCTGTAATCCCAGCACTCGGGAGGCTGAGGCAGGAGGATTGTTGTGAGTTCGAGACCATCCTGAGCTACAAAGTGAGCTTAAGGCCAGCCTGAACTGCATAGTGAGACCCTGTCGCAAAAAAGACAAAAACAAAAAACAAAATACTGCAAAATATACAAGGTGTCTTTATTTGTGATTTTTAAATATATATAAATTAATACACACAGGACCTTGGGTGTGTACATAATTGCAGCAATTAAATCTTGTAGAAATAGGGCAAAGACCAAACTATATGAAAAAGAAGAAAAAATATCCAGGTAATTAGAGTGGTGTTTAAGGCAGGAATTTTTATACCAGTGTAAAATACAAGGATGAGGAACCTGAACAAAGGAAAAGAAATATACCTTTCTAAAAGGACATCATAAAACCCAAGGGCTGATTTAAAAAAGACATGTTTGGGGCCAGGGAGGTGACTCAGCGGAATAAGTGCTTCCCTTGCAAGTGCAAGGGCCTGAGTTGAATCCCCAATTCTGAAAAAAAAAAAAAAATCATCTCTTCAAGCCGGGTGTGGTGATCCCAGCACTCAGGAGGCTGGGACAGGAGATCACTGTGAGTTTGAGACCAGCTTGGGCTACGAAGTGAGCTCAAGGGGCCAGAGAGATGGCTCAGTGGAATAAATGCTTCCTGGAAAGCCCAAGGGCCTGAGTTCAATCCCCCATTCCACCAGAAAGGAAGGAAGGAAGGAAGGAAGGAAGGAAGGAAGGAAGGAAGGAAGGAAGGAAGGAAGGAAGGAAGGAAGGAAGGCAGAAAGAAAGAAAGAAAGAAAGAAAGAAAGAAAGAAAGAAAGAAAGAAAGAAAGAAAGAAAGAAAGAAAGAAAGAAAGAAAGAAAGAAAGAAAGAAAAGAAAAAGACGTATTTGGTGATACACACCTGTAGTGTCAGCTATTCAGAGCACTGGCATAGAAAGATCACTTAAGCTCATGAATTCAAGACCAATCCAAGGAACATGGCCAAGGTACAGTCTTATACCACCAGCAACCCAAAAATGGACATTTAAAAATATAATTCAAAATAGAATATGCCTGTATTCTGGTATACTCAATGGAACAGAAAAACATTTGAGAATCCATAATCCAGGATCAAGATAGTCCATAAGCAAGGATCCTTTGTGAGACCCACAAGACAAAATAGACACAATATATGCCCTTATTGGCTAGGAGGGAGCAGTCAGAAAAGACAGTTTGCACTGTAAAGAACTAAAGAACCTAAAATTAAGCTCTGCTTGTTCTACAAACACAGCTAGAAACAATGATGTCTATATATCTTCATATATCAAGAATTATTTAGGGGCCAGGGAGATTGCTTAGTAGAATAAGTGCATATACCTTGCAAGCACAAGGGCCTGAGTTCAATCCTTGGCTTCACAAAAAAAAAAAAAAAAAAAAAAAAAAAAAAAAAAAAAAAAAAAAAAAAAAAAAAAAAAAAAAAAAAAAAAAAAAAAAAAAAAAAAAAAAAAAAAAAAAAATTATCTGTAAGAGAATAAACCCCAATTTAATAATCTCCATGACACACTATAAGAACAAAAATTTGTATATATTTAACAAAGTTCCATTGGGTGCTATTTATGTCCAGTTTCTGTCTTTCTATGTCACAAGGGTAGAAAATAAGAAACACACATTATCCGTATAATTAAATAGGACCTCTCTTAAGTATGGAGTCTTCTTTTTTTTTTTTTTTTTTCTCAGAACTGGGTTTGAACTCAGGCCCTTGCGCTTTCTAGGCAAGTGCTTATTGTACTGAGCCATTTCCCTGGCCCCTCCTCTCTCAAATACGACTGAGGAATATCAAGAAAGTATGCTTCAAGTTAGAAATTACCCTGCCAAGAGAAATGATAAGCTAGCATGCACTGAGACTAACTGGGGAAACTAATTGGAGGACACGTGGTGATTTTAAGTCTATCCATCTATCTGTTCACTTTTTTTTTTTTTTTTTTTTTTTTTTTTTTTTTTTTTTTTTTTTTTTTTTTTTTTTTTTTTTTTTTTTTTTTTTGGTGGAACCAGGGATTGAACTCAGGTCCTTGCGCTTGCCAGGGAAGCGCTTATTCCACTAAGCCATCTCCCCAGCCCAATCCATCTATCTATCTCTCTATCTATCCACCCATCCATCCATCTATTTCTATCTCTTCTGTGCTCTCACATGACAAAAAAAATGCACAAACTGGTGCAAGGTGATGGAGGTGAAAGGGGAGTAACACCAGTTCTTTTTTTTTTAATTTTATTGAAGTACAAATATCAGTGAGACAGTTTTAAGATACCTTGACAAGCCAGGCATGGTGGCGCATGCCTGTAATCCCAGCACTCGGGAGGCTGAGGCAGGAGGATTGTTGTGAGTTCGAGACCAGCCTGAGCTACAAAGTGAGCTTAAGGCCAGACTGAACTGCATAGTGAGACCCTGTCTCAAAAAGACAAAAAAAAAAAAAAAAAAGATACTTTGACAAGATGGATTTGATAAATTAATGCATTGCCAACTGTTTTCATAATGTTTTGATATCATACAAGGTGCATACATGATATTATACTTACAGACATTATTATAGCAGATGTCTCTTATCAGTAAATTAAGAGAGTGTAGCTGTTTATGTATCTTATTTTTTATACCTGAATTATACCAAAGATTCAATAACTAATACTTTCTACTTTGTTATTTTCCTAGTGGTTGTCCATAGTACTAGAAGCCAACATAATATCCTGTCCAACCACCATTAGATCAATTCTTTCAAAGGTGTTTGCCCAATTCTTTCAAAGGTGTTAGCCCTGAGGCTGTGCTGTTGCTCACAGTTCCACCCACACCCCTTTAATTCTCTGATCCTCACTGAACCTTGATAAAAGTTTCCTCATCTTTTCCATCCCCTTTCCTTCACTCCATTTTCCCAATATATCACCTCTGCCTATATATGCACAAACACATACACAAACCCTATCTCTATCTTTCTCTGTCTCTGTCTGTCTGTCTGTCTGTCTGTCTCTCTCTCTCTCTCTCTCTCTCTCTCTCTCTCTCTTCTTTTGCCTCAAAGGGCATCATAAACTTAAGTTTCATATCCCACTGAAATCACTCACATGAGCCCTGATTCAGAATTTCACTTGGATTGGGAGTGTTTGCAATGCACTAATTTCACAGTGGTGAATCAATAGGACATAAGGGTCCGTTTCAAATATCTTTGCTTTGAATGCACTTTGACTATCCAAGCTCAGGGCGGATATAAAACTGGACAGAATTTTTTTTTCTACAGTTGCTTTCTTGAATACAGGATGTTGGCCAAAGAAGATTAGAGTAACTCTTTGTTGGCAGTTTCTCTTTGTTCTCCACATCTCAGAAACCTGCAAAACTTAGCTCCATGTAAAACAATGCCCAGGCATTTTGATGTGAGCGGTGACATATCCTTTAGTTACAGAGCCACCCTCATGTTGGAGGAAATACTTTTTTAAAAAACCAATAATGCCTCCCAAATCTATCCTTCTTCTCTGATGCTCCTTATTAGTACACAGTGCTGCCTACATTTGTGCGGACAGTGGCCTCTCCTTTCTATTACTCCTCTGGCCAGTGCTGAAGAGGTGTGAAGGAAGAGCTAAGGAAAGCCTCCCTGGTGGGCAGCAATATATGTAGCTTGCAAGGAGACAGCCCTGTCCCTTTGCTTTCCCTAAAAATCAAGCATCACCTTATCGTTTCCTCACCAAGATTAACTCCTGCTTCCTGAAGAGTATTTCTGAGGTAGAAAGCAGAGGTGGTGAAAAAAGGGGGAGCTGAAAAGTCCAATCTGTCAAGCTCCATTTTAGAAGAAAGGAAAACTGAAAAGTGAACGCATTAAACATGAGCCATTTCCTGCACTCAGGAGGGAAGAAAGCGCGCGAGGAGCTGTGTGCAGGAGGAGATCCGTACTGGTGTTATCTCTGACCTGCAGCTTAGCCCCAGCGTCTCAGCTGCCAAAAAGCTCCCATTCAACGTTGTGCTGAGTTCATCAATGCTCCACGTGTCAGGATCCTAACAGGAAAAAGCAGGACGGACAGTCTCTCCATTCAACTGCCTGGGGACCCCATGACAACTCAAATCCCCTCACAGGCCATCCATATCAACCTTCGGCAGGTCAGAGCACACAACCCCCTCAGAACCACAGGCTCAGGCCCACACCCTTTCCTCTTGTCAACATTGTCACTTTAAACAGAACATCGAGCCTTATCACAAAACCTGAAGTAAGTATGACAATTAAGATGGATTGCAAAGCCTGCTTGTGCTTCACAATTAACAATCACTTGGCAGCAGGTTCCACGCAACTGTTGGGGTGTATGGCAAGAACTTTATCCCTGCTTAGTGCTGCATTAGCATATTTAGTAGGCTGCAAGACATAATTCCTAAGATATGAACATATTTTTGTCTTTCTTAAAAATCTGCAATTAAGCTACAATATATAGAAACTCCACTAGGCAATCAACGTGCAAATACCAAGATAGAGTTAGGGTAGAGGGCAGGCAGAGGAAACATTTCCCAGAGTGAGTAGATGCTTCCAATGTCACAGGCCAGCTAGAAAAACTGAGGCTTCCTCCTGTCTGTAGCAAAATTTACAGGGGAGGGGCACATGGCCTTGTCACTGCTGACTTCAGGTGATGGCTCCCTGAGATCAGAGTGAGGTGTTTAAACCTATTTTATTAAAAACTCTGACCCCATCCTGCACCTACAGATTACTGAACACGTTAGGCACTCTTCACAAAAAGCAATTTCTGACTCCCAGCCAAACATAATGACACTGTTCTTCAAATCTGAGGTGTCTCCCTCCAACTTCACAATATTTTCCCTTCACTGTTGCCACATCTGTCGCATGGATATGAAAGAAAGGATCAGGGATCACTGACAAATGGGCCAGCCTTACTGGAGGAAGATCAGCCAAGCTACCTGTACTGGCCTCCTCCAGGGTGCTCATCTCATAGGTTCAGCCTACAGTCCAAGTGTGACCCAGATGGGGGCTGAGGAGGGAAGGAGACCGAGCCAGATTGCTCTGAGATAGCTGGGACTTTGTCTTTTTTGACATCTGAGTTGCAAGAAAGCAGGATATCCTGCCAAACACACTGCTGCTGAGGGACCCACCTTGTGACAAAGACAGAGCCCAAGCTGAGGAACACAGGAGACTGGGTGTGGAGTTTTCTGGGAAACAAAGCTTACTCTTTAGATACCTCCTTTGTAAAAGAAAGCACATGCACACACTTACACACACACACACAAGTGCACACACACCAGTTAGGTGAGTAACTCTCCAATTGCACAAAAGAAAGCATATGCATGCAACAAATGCAGTTTAGCACACAAAGTCTTTCTTTACAAAACCAGAAGAGGAGCAGATTAAAGCACCTGGCAGTCTTGGCACGCCAAAAGAAAATTTTAGCTGTGACAAAACAAAACAGGTGTACAGGTATAAAACTTTTGCTTTCCAATAATGCCCCTCTCTTCACTGGAATGCTTTGACAGGTGCAGAAGTTCAAGTTACAGTGGGGAAGTAGCAAATAAATACACAGCATTAGGGACTGACGTGCTTACCGAGCACCCGAGGATGTTAATAACTGGCAAGGTACACTAATCTCTGATTGCAACATTTGGTTTACCTTAATCTGGAGGGACAGCTGTATTAAAGAGGGAATTATACTAATCAGTTCAAGGCCCTTGCATATAAAACTTCCCATTAGGCTTAAAGTACACCAGCTTACTCTCATTCTCCAGGAGCCTTACATCTGGTTCTGAATGCGGCTGCCTCTCATTTGCAAGGTACAAACTGAAAACAAGGGGGAGGGGGCTGACAGTTGCTGGAGGATGGGTGATAGAAGAGGAAGCTACTAATTCTTTGAAATTTTTAACAGTGCAAAACTAGCTTCTAGGCATCTTAATACTAAAAGTGGGGGGGGAAGCTTGTGTTATCAACCCTAGGCCATTTTTTCCTGTTACCGGAGGTGACCAACATAAAATAAAATTGATGATGTCAGTCAAAAACAGCTAAGCACAAAGCTTGGCTTTGTTATCTTAAGTCAGAAGGTATGATAGGCCATGCCATATGGCTCTAATCCGCCTCTATCTCCCATCACCTAACAGGAAACCTTCATGTAGCATGACCTTATTTGGCTGGTTCCAGGTTGGGATGCCCAAAGGGGATTTTTCTGTTTCTGCTCTATCCAAAGGTTTATGTTGATTTTTTTTTTTTCTGAGCCCTGCAAACTATAAATCCGACTGATTACTCTGCACTCTTTTGCTTGACTGAGCCTTTACAATCAGACATCCCCGTTAACAATAAGCTCCTAATGAATCAAACATCTATGGCATTAGTTTCACCTAGCTGCCTCTTTCCCATGCACTGTGCTGCTTTGTCAGACCTGGTTTGATGAGAAAAGCTAGTGACACTTGCTGCACCTATTGATAAACAATTCAGTAATGAGGGGCATAACAAAAATTACCTAAAACAACCTGATTAAAAATGACAGCCAGAGCTTACTCCTTGCTCTAGAGTGAAGGTAACCCTCACACTGTGTGGGGGAAATAATGAGATAAAATGAAATGTCTTTCTACCCCAAGGAGTTCACTTCTGAATGTGTATTTGTGAAGAGAAGCGAATTTTTCAGTGATCTTTTGAATTATTTCAGGTTATGTGACCATCCGTAATGTTAGGAACTCCTACAATGCAAGATGCTTGCCTTTCAACTTTCTCAGATGAACTCCGAGCTTTCTCCTTTCTAGTTAAACTTTCGGAATAGCCAAACTAATACCGAGATCTTCACATTCTTTCTCAAATGTGAGTTTAGTCATTGAGAAACTCAACAGGGCCAGTGCAATAATTAGGGAAGTACAGCATGGGGATCAAAGAAAATTTTTGAGATTCAAGAAAATGTTTTGAACAAAGTAGGAAAAAAAAAAAGAACTTTATGAACAATATCACCTCCATAAAAAGAATAACTTAACCTTACCGTCGACATTGATTGAAGTTCTTTTTATTGGGGTCGCCCAGAGGACCTCTGCAACTTCGAAACAAGCTTATACCCAGGGGAGGCCGGGCTCTTGTGAAAGCTTGATTCAAAGACAGAAATGTGTGGGTTTTGCAATTGTGTGGCAGCATGTTGGGAGGGTTTCCATCAGAGCACAGATGCACTTGAAAATCAAATATGGACATGGGGAATGTTTTTTGGAGATGGAAAATGAGTGCTGATGACATGTTTATACTTCACAGATGGATTCAGTACAGAACCATTTTTTGTAAAGAAACATTATCCACCATTTGCTAATTTCTTTTTTTTTTTTTGAGTAGCTACAAAATGGTGGCACAAAAAGTGAATATTTTCCTCATACACACTCCACCTGTTCCTTGGTCTTACAATTGTCTTCTATCCGGAATGTAATCATTGACTGTTGTAGTTTTATTTTTTCTCAAATGTTATCCAAAAGAATGTAAGAAAAAAGAAATACAACATACAAAGGCACTTGGAAGAACTAAATGATTTCAAATTAATTTGTTGCATATGAGAAATTCAAAGATGACAAATGTTATTAAGTAACAAATGCTAAATTTAATCCTGAAAAATGAATCGTCCTTATTGGCAGATTTTCTCCTCAAATCTGATACCAAACCAATTTTTGAATGTTTTATACTGAGAGCCCCGAGTTCTTCTTTCTCCCTTCCTTTAGCACACCATTTGCCCTCTCAGGTAGCTGAATCTCTGAAAAACGCATGCACTTAGCATCGGACTATTTCCAGTTATTGCCTTTTGTTGATATATTATGGTGATACATATTTTATAGTTATAAATATCAAATATGATAATATGGAAATTTACAATATGTATAGGATATATATTTAGAAAATGATAATTTAAAACATGTGACTGCCAAATAACGTTATCGATAACATTGTTTGTAAACTTTGCTTCCTCAAAAGGAGATATCAGAATAATCAAATTCCAATTTATTGCCACATCAGACATATTAATTTGCCATTTCAAGTATAAAGTATTGGTAAAGTGGCCTACTTCTAAGTTATAGAATTCACAAAATAATAAGGAAGTATGACAATGAAACATGCAAGCTCAATTTGAGTCATACCATATTTGGGGTACATTATTAAAAGGGTAAAATATTCTGAACATATTTTCAGACTTGAAGAATGATTACCTCTTTTTTATGTTTTTACTTTTTTGATCATCTCTTTAAAAAATAAAAAATTTAAAAGAATGATATGATTTTAAGTGGTCCAAATAATATATATAATATATGAAAATTCATCCTTTTTTAGTATTGATAAGAAAGGCTAACTTTTCCTGACATTTCATTTTTCTTGCTGTCTATGTTTGTCTGTATCTCTGAATTCCATAACTAACCTTTAATTCAGTTTTTAGTCGAACGATTAATTTTAAGGTTTAGAATATGCATTTCAAGAAATGATCAAGCAGCCTGAGATCAGGTGGCAAAACATCCTGAAAATATGCATAAAGCTACATCTTTCAACCCTGTATCTTCTGGCACTGTCCCCAACACCCATTTGCAGTTGTGCATTCTGATTCTAGCACCTTGTAACTAACAAAAGCCTGCACACAGTTTTTTAAAGAAAGTCTTTATTTTTATTTCTGAGTTTTTGACACATGTATTGTCTAAACATTTTCTAAACCCTTAATTATTTTCACTTTCATATCAAAAAATAAAAAAATTACAGCACTACAGCAAATATTAGGACTTAAAATTAAATTTCTTTCATTCTGAAACAGTCAAGAAAAGTGAAAATATATCCTCTATTTATAATTTTTCTTCTGCAGCAATGTTGTGCATCATCATTCAACAAATGCATAAAACATGAAGCTATAAAAAATTATAGGTCTTTTATTTTACCTTCTTTATGACATTTAGAAACAAAAAAAATAAAAGAAATAGAAAGTAAAACATTAGAGAAAGTATGAGAAGTATTATGACTATTGAAATATTGTGCTTCCGGAAATCATGTTTTCTGAGACTCATTTATTTCACCAGAACATTCACTGTGCACATTTTAAAATGATTATTTATAGTGCTCCAGTTGTATGCTACATTCACTTACTCTCTAAACAATGCATCAAGTATTTCTTTCCATAACGCAGTGCTTAGACAATGCCACACTTAAGAGAATAAGTAAATAATAAAATAAAAATTAGTTAGCTAGTTCTTACCAGCACCTAAATTGCTGCTCAGCTGGAGGGTCTGTGCCTGTCCGATGTCATTCAACTATTCATCAATAAGTTATGTGGTAATACGGCCTACTCCCTCATGAGAAGAAGGAGCTACGCAACTTACGAAGTGCTGTTAACCCAAGTATATGGAGTTTCCACCTCAATTATATTAATCTGAATTACAGAGTTAACATACTGGCTATTTAATACATTATGACTGTACCATTGTTTACCATCTAAACATGTCTAAGAATTAGAATCTTAGAAACATACCTACACAAGGCTGTCATAAACAGTAATACCAATTCAGCCAATGGGGGAAAAAACTGTACCCTTAACTTTGACAACTCAGTGGCATAGCACTATAAAGAATATGAAGTGCCATTCAGGGAAATGAGAATTTTGTTTGATCAACAAGTGTACAGAAAGACCTGGGAAGCCCATACCCTTCCCAAAATAAAGGGGCAGATACCAGTTAATACTCCCAACAGCTTATCACCTTTTGGAAACATAATTTCCCCTTTCAAGGCTTCCTTTGATTTCTAACTTTTCAGAATTTTACCTGTACACACACAGGTATTTTTCCACACAAAATGTCGAGTTAGGCAGAGCATTTTTCTTTGCCTGGCTTTTACCCCTGCAACCTTCCCTGACAATAAAAATGGATTTCTGCCATCACAGTAGTCCAAGTTGCCATGATCTGTCAGGTACTTGGCTAGGAACCAACCAAACTGACTCCTCTAAATCACACTTCAGCTCATGACCAGGATCAACTTCTCACATGTAGGTCTGATTCTGCAAACCCTGCTCACCTTTTTAAAACTGTTTAAAGGAATTCTATTGTCTATACAGGATTTCTCAACATCAGCACTAGTGACACTTTGAACCAGATAATTCTTTGTTGTGCGGGGCTGTCCTATACAATATAGGGTTTTCAGCAGTACTGCTGGCCTCTGCCCACTGAATGTTGATGGCCCCACACCCTGTGGTGACAGTCAAAAGTGTCTCCAGACATTGGCAAAAGTTCCCTTATCAAGGGGGTGGGTAAATAGCTCCCAGTTGAAAAATGTATCAACATCCAAATCCTTAGTCTATGCTGGTCTGTCCCTGACTGGTCCTCCTATCCTTTCTCTTCTTCAACCACACAGGTCTTTTCAAAGTGCCTTGAAGGTATCTAATCCATTACCCAAGAATTTCCCACAAAGCATTTTGTCTGTCTGACATATTCTTCCTCAACCTGCTTCCCTTCCTTTAGTAGCTTCAACTCATCCTGAGGATCTCTTGTGAACACTCATCTCAAAGAATATTTCTTGAACACTTTTCCAAGCCTGAATCCTTGCCTGTGTGTTTTCACTAATGTGCTTTCATATTTTCTGGTGTGAGTAGATTTTTCAATACCTAACGTTTATATTAACTTTAGGGAATAGGTATGTGCACTTAATATCTCATTCTTTTTATTACCTGTCCCTTTAGCTCCTTCTCTCTCCTTCTGTCTCTGGGTCCTCTTCCCACGTGCAAAAGACCAATCCCTGTCTCCTATTACTTAGCTTTCAAAAATTTATTTATACTTTGATTTTTTTCACATAAGAGAACTGCTATGATAAATAGTGTGTATCTGATCTATTTCACTTGAAATCATAACATCATGGTGAATCTATTTTCCTACAAATAGTTCAAATCGATCTTTGTTGATCACAGGTAACATTCCATTTTGTATAGATACTGCATTTTCCCATCTGTTCATCTGATGATAAATATGTATGTCGCTTGCAAGCTTTACCTGTTATGAATTGATTGTGCTAATATAAACATGGGTATGCATGTGTGCTCTTACAGAATAGCCGGCCTTTCAGACTCATCATCTCCATGTTTAGTGAATATTTATTAATGTGATTATTTACTTATTGTCCATCTCCTCTATACTGGAAGATTTGTGAAAAGGGTGGATACTTCCATGTTAACACCTGCCACAGGGGCTGGTATATGGTAGATAACCAATAATTATCCGTTGAATGAACGCCCGACCCACATCCCCCTTCATCACAGAAATATTCTGCACAGAATTTGTTCACATTCCAATATTAGTTATGTAAAGATATATGTATGTTTAATATTTCTAACTGCATCAATTGTATAGTTCATATTTGTTCCCATAGTAGCTGCAGTGATTTATAAACCTTAATCCTAATTAGGAGCTATACATAATTGGTACATAACTAAACATGAAATGATCAAATTATTTTCTATTGTTCACATTTTAAATTATGCATTAGAATGCAACCAATTAAAATAACTTAATCTATAAGCAATGACAGGTTTGGTTCTCATATTGAAAAAATGCAGAAAACTCCTGTGAAAAGAATTTCAGGCATTTATGCACATATTGAAATTCCTATATCTTCCCCAAAAATCCCCATCCAACAAACCAGCGGGGTAATAATTCAGTGGACAAAAATGTCTTTTTGTTATTACAGAGTTCCCTTTGGCAATCAAGCAAAGTCAAGTTACACCTGATTTTGTGATTTTTTTTTTAACGTTGCCAGTGATGGTCGCAATGGACTGCTTCAGTCTCTGCTGTCACTCTGGAAGGGCTATCAGTGACTACAGTTGCCATCAGAGGCTCCAGAGTAACCAGAAAATAGAATTGCATGTGCTCATCTTTATTTATTGTTCAAAACCAAAAATTGCATGAAGCTTTTAGAAAATGTCATACAGTTGGTTCCCTAACAGCAATGGCAATTTGCATAAAATAGATGTACCAATAAAAAGTCAGAGAAGATTTGCATGGGTAAATCCCTAACTCTGCTTCAGAAAGGCAATAGGATAAAGACGCTAAGTTCACAAAATTGATCCCCTAAATATAGCTGTAGTCAGTTCCTAACAAGTTTGGAATTCTAATATACCAGAAATACATAATTTTGCCAAGATAAGGCAAATTAGACAGAAAAGAACTGCTAGGAGTCCTCACTTCCCTCAGTTAAGTCATGAAGAAATGAATTCTTCTATCCTTTCCAAATGGAAACCAGGTCTTGTGGCTTTGGGGCAGCCTTTCTCCATCTCCATGGAAGTTCGTATTTATTAAATTTTACTGCACTCAGCACCACCACACTTCTCCCACTAGATGCCTGTTGTTAAAGCATGTAGGGTCTTTCTAACCCCCTTTTCCTTAGTAATTTTATATTCACAGATATCACCATATTTAACTGAGAACCATATATGAACATCACTCTAAATACTTTGTTTTGAATTATAAAAGACACATCAAGTTTTAAGTTTTTCAAGTAGCAAATCATCTTGAAATATGCTGTGACACCTGCTTAACAAGTAGGTAACTAAAACTTATGAACTGAGGTCAATTTACACTACATTTTGTAATATATCAGTTAATACATTAAGTGCATATTTATCAAGGTCTAGAAGTATCAAGTACTTGAATCAAAACAAAAATAGATTTATGTAGCACTAATTTTGATGATGAAAACATACTTTAGAATTTTTTCAATTATAAATATGAAGATCCTTAAGGCAAAGTGAATGGCATATACTGCAGGATACTAATCAGCTTTTCTTCTAGATGGTTAACAACCTAAGTTCACAGATCAAAATTGGAGAAATGGAAGAGCCACAAGGCCAGCCAACATTTTGGCCCTAGCCTTTCAAGGTCAGTGAAGACTCAGGGCATTGGAGAACCTGTACTGCAACATCATGAAACTCAGGTGAGCTCCAAATTTTCTGAACAAGGAGATTATGGAGCCACAGAGGAAAGAGATGGATGATCTATAGCATGCCTGGGGAGAGTCACATGGAGAGAAAACTTTCTCTCAGGCTCTCACAGAGAGCAAACTGGTTAAGCATTGGCCGTGACTCATCCACATGGATGACACAGACAAAGGATCTATAGAATAAAGTACAGGACTACAAGATAAACCCTGAGGGGACTTCACTGACCTCATAAGAAACATAAAGTACATGTGTTGGAATATAGGTCTTGCTCTATGTAGGTCTTATCCATCCAGCAGAAAAGTATAAAAATGTAGTATACACTGCGGGGCCATAATAATAAGTTGAGCTGTAAATGGCTATAGTCGACAACTTCTTTAGATAACTCACTATTGTTGTGGAATGCTGGACTGTGTTGGATTGTGTTGTCGAGTTCAGGCAGCTAAATTAGTTGAATGACAAGGGAGTGCCCATCTTTGACAGGTGTAGAGAAAGGAAGGGGTATAGAAAGAAAGAATCGCTGGGGAGATGGCTCAGTGGAATAAGCACTTCCCTGGTAAGTGCAAGGACCTGAGTTTGATCCCCAGTTCCATCAGAAATGGAATTCCTAATTCCCAGTTCAGAAAAAAAAAAAAAAACAAAAAAAAACCTCTACATTAACTTTGGGCCGGGCGTGGTGGTGCATGCCTGTAATCCTAGCACTCAGGAGGCTGAGGCAGGAGGATTTGTTATGAGTTCGAGACCAGCCTGAACTACAAAGTGAGTTTAAGGCCAGACTGAACTGCATAGGGAGACCCTGTCTCAAAAAGACAAAAAAAAAAAAAAAAAAAGAAAAAAAGAAAGAATCATGATGTATGTGTATGGACAGTACAGTTGGGATAGATAATGCCGCACTTCTACATAATCCTATGAGAGGCAAGATTTGCACTAATGGTGGTTAGACAGGATATTGTGTTGGCTTCTAGTACTATGGAAAACCACTAGGAAAATAACAAGGTAGAAAGTATTAATTATTGAATCTTTGATGTAATTCAGGTATAAAAAATAAGATACGCAAAGAGCTACACTCTCTTAATTTACTGATAAGAGACATACAGTATAATAATGTCTGTAAGAATAATATCATGTATGCATCTTCTATGATACCAAAGCATTATGAAAACAGTTTGCAATGTATTAATTTATCAAATCCATCTTGTCAAGGTATCTTAAAACTATCTCATTGATATTTGTACTTCAATAAAACAAAAATAAAAATTAAAAAAAAATAATATGAAGATCTTCCAAAAAAAATCTCATCTTGCAAGATGTCGAGTGAAAAAACCTTGAAGCTAGACACAAAAGAGAAGAAAGCTGAAGCCAAGAAGGCTACTGCTGGTGGCACTTGTAAAAAGGGTAAGGTGAAGGCAAAAAAGTCCAAGAAGGGGCAGCCCCACTAGCCAATATCCTGTCTTGGTTAGAGGAATTGCTAGATACTCCTATCTGCTATGTATTCCAAAAAGGCTTTGAATAAGAGAAAGTACACAGCTGCTAAACTAAAGGTTGAGAAGACAAAGAAAGAGAAAATTCTTGCTATGATCACAAAGCCAGTCAGTGGGAACAAGGATCGAGGTATCCAGGTAATTAAGCTTTGAAAAATGCCTAGACACTACCTTACTGAAGATGTGCCCTGAAAGGTCTTGGGCCACGACAAGACACCCTTCAGTCAGCGTGTGCAGAAGCTTTGAGCTAGCACCACTCCAGCACCATCTTGGTCATCCTCATCGGGCATCACAGAGGCAAGAGAGTGGTCTTTTTGAAGCAGCTGGCCAGTGCCTTGCTACTTGTGACTGGGCCTCTTAGCCTTAATTTTGTTGCTCTATGAAGAACACACCAGAAAAATTTGTCATTGACACCTCTATAAAAAATTGCTATCAGCAAAGTGGAAATCCCCAAACGCCACACTGATGCTTACTTCAAGGAGAAGAAGCTGCGGAAACCCAGATACCAGGAGGGCAAGATTTTTGACAATGAGAAAGAGGGATACCAGACTTCAGAGCAGCACAATGTAGATCAGAAAGTGGTGGACTCACAGGTTTGAGCAAAAATCAAAGTTGTTCCACAGTTCTGGGGCTACCTGTTATCCATTTTTGCTCACAAATGAAATCTATCCTCATAAATTAGTGTTTTAAATTTCTTACTAAGAACCTAATTAAATAACTGATACATTTTTTAAACTTCCCTCATTTCATACAATGTAAACGTTTTTGTTCTACCTCCTACCCACTTACAGCTTTAGCCATTCCTATCACTGTTTTATTTTTATTTTATATTTCTTAATTTATTTATTTGATACAGGTTCTTGCTATACAGTTCAGACTCATAGTGATCTTCCTGTCTCTGTCTCTCCAGTGCTGAGATTACAGGTACATGCCTCCATGCCTGGTTTCAGTGGCTGGCACGGCATGTGGTATGAGGCATTGAATGCAGGTCCTTGCATTTGGTAGGCAGGTGCTTAGACTGCTATTTTCTCTGTCCACTATTTTATTTTTTTTTTAAAAACCCCGTTAATTCTAAAAGTTTTACAGAATGAACAATGTAGTATAATAAGTAAAACAATGGATGCTTGAAATAGACAGATGAGAAATCAGTTGTGATCTGCTGCTTACTAAGTTAGTGGTCTTGAAAAAATATTTAATCTTCGTAAACCTCAGTCGGTTCATCAGTAAAATAGAAATTCTGCTTTTTTGGATGGCATCTTCAGTATTAACTGAAAAAAAAAAATCTGAGTCTAAGGGTTAGGGAGATAGCTCAGTAGAATAAGTGCTTGTCTGTCAAGCACAAGGGCCTGAGTTCAATCCCCAGTTCTGCCAAAAAAAAAAAAATCTGCATCTATCCTTTCCAATGCCATCTCACACATAGTGAAAATTGAATAAATGTTTTTATGTCAAAATAGTTTAGGGATATTTAACGTGCTGGACCTGTGTGGGAAGCAAATGATTCCGGGTTAGTAGGAGGCACATCAGCAGAGCTCTCTTCCTCTCATAAGAAGAAAAGTAAGCTTTGATGGAACAGAATGAAGCAAAATTTCTAGACCTAGAGTGAGGCAAGAAGTGCACCCGGGACTAAGGAGCAGTAGCAGTGTTTCCGCTGAGGTGTTCCCAAAGCAGAGGTTGAGTCTGGGAATTGGGTGCATGTTGGTCACTACAAATATTGGAGTAAAGTAAAAGTAAGTGATAAAAGATCTCTGTTGTTCAAATTAGTACCGCTGAGAAACATGCCAAATTCCTTTCATATCTCCCTTTTGAAAGTATGATTTAATGGATTATTTATCCACAAACTTGCAGCTCATACTGGCTTAAGATTGTGCTTAGAGACATATATCCCTACGGAGGAAGGGTCTCCTAGGCCTCTGCAGCTCTAGAGAAGGCTCTGGAGCCAAATCTGGGAAGACCTACACAACGCTCTGCAGGTGAAACAGCCCCTACTCCCACACCCACCTCTGGCTTTCTAGGAACTGTCCACTGGAGATAAGACTGAATAAAAAGGGGCTTAAGGGATGCACAGGGGCTGTAAAGTCACCTGGTAAGATAGTCCCTTTGCTTTTCCATGGAAAGCATCAAGAGAAGGGAAAAATAATACTAACCAAAATGAATGTTGACCTCAGAGATAAATTTGGTTTTCCCTAAGTTTAGCTTATTGTCTCTCATAGCCATTGGACTATTGTAACCAAAGTTCAATGAAACAACATTAAAGTGCAAGGAAACAGAAACGTTCCTTTCCCAAAAGATCTTATCAGCATCAGAATCAAAGAGTTTCACATTTACGCATCCATAGCACTGCCACAAAGGCAAAACTGCGGGCCCCAAATACAGTACATTCTCATGGCCTCATTCACTTCTCCGTACCTAGAACCACTGCCTCCAGTCAAAAGCTGATCAATGCAGGACAGGCGCATGCCTCTACCATCTTCTCACCGTTCCTGTGGTTCTAAGTTGTCAGACATTATTGCACATGAGAAATGGCAAATCATAAGTAGCCCTGGGAACAACATAGGAGAAATCAAACTCAACATCAAAGAATTAAAAAGAATTCTGATTTCTGTTAGCAGGGAGAAATCTCGTTAGTCTATCTAATCTAACCATAAACATTTTAAAAAGCATTTCAAGGGCTGGCAAGATAGCTCAGCAGTCTAAAGCGCCTCTCAAGGACCGCGGTTCGATCCCCAGCACCACATGCCATGCCAGCCCCTCTCCCCAGGGCGGGCTGAGCTGACCTCGCCGCCCCTCCCGCCAAAAATGAATCCGTGATGTGTAGCGAAACACTGTAATAAATAAATGATTTTTTTTAAATAAAGAAATAAAAAGCATTTCAAAATGACAATTTGTAGATAATTACATTATACTTTCCACCCACCCTTATAATTTCTATCCAATCAGAGAGCCGCCTAAGGTTGACGGCTAAAACGCAAACATCACATGGGTAATGCCAACACTAAAAATTATTGAATAGCCGGGCGTGGTGGCGCATGCCTGTAATCCCAGCACTCGGGAGGCTGAGACAGGAGGATTGTTGTGAGTTCAAGACCAGCCTGAGCTACAAAGTGAGCTTAAGGCCAGCCTGAACTGCATAGTGAGACCCTGTCTCAAAAAGACAAAAAAAAAAAAAAAATTATTGAATAGTTATGGGAAACTCAAGTACAATGACGCAGTCTTTATTTTCACTTTTCCAATCTGACACCCCAGGTGCCACCTTCAAACACGTTCAGAGAAACCTGTTCATTGCAGGAGGCAGTAAGTGTTCTGGAATGTTGTTCTGAAAGTTCTAGGACTTTTCAGTAGCAGCAATATTTCAATAAATTGACATGTAAATTAACTATACAAGTGTGCGTACTGTTTCCTTAGGCATGTTCAAAGCATTTCAATAATTTTTTTGTCACAACATGGCCAATTGTATACTTTATATACTACAGTAATATGAATAAAAGTCATTTCAAATACATCCAAGTGAGCTTTCAAGACACTCCCATTTATGTAAGTTCAACAACATATTTTAAAATACTTTCATATTATTTATCTAAATGTTCTTTTATAAATAAAATCTAAATCAACCCATAAATTCCACAATACCTCTATAGAATTCTTAAGTGAGAAAACATTTTCCAAAACCACACACAGAGTCACCTGTTGTTAGTGGCAAAACTCTTGTTCCAGCTCACCTTGCAAAACAATTTCAGTCAGGTAGAAACATTTCAACAGCCTTCCCTGAAAATGGTGAAGAATAATCCCTGCCTGTCCACTTATTCACGCACTACCTCTCCAAAAGACAGTGTGCAGATACTAGCCAGTTATATACAACTGGTGTTCCAAGAGGGTCTTAGATGCAAAACTGTAAGAGGAAGGAAAAACAAATCACAGTTAATTGTGACTGGCTGGGAAGCAACGTGTAAAGTGGTGTGCAGCTGGCCGTCTGCTCAGCACTCTCCTTACCTGCAAGAGGAACACCACCTGCTGTGCGTGACTTGGGATACTGGTTTGTCATGGGCAGCACCATAGACACCAGCTAAGGAGAGCCCAAGAACCCCATCTCCTCTGCCCCCTCCCTTATTATGCTCTCTGCACCTAATAGCCAGTCCACTTACTCCTTCTTTTTGTTTTCCTTCTTGTTTTCGCTTTTTCCCAGTGTGCATGAGCATAAGAAAAACTGAAGAGTTTAAAAAGTTTATCTGCCCAGCAGAGACACCCCTTTATCTCCATGTCACTCCTTGTGATTTTCAGAAATCCTAACTCCAAAGAAGATGCAATTCCTTTCACAAAGCACTTCTTGAAAATACTGTTAAGATATTTTGGTTAGGATATAAGAAGCAAAAATAAGTAAGAGCTTTCTTATTTCCAAGAATGAGTTAGAATATTCTTTAATAAAAGGGATGCCTTAAACCCCAGACACACAGACATACATGTGGGGAGAAGGACCTGGGGAAGCAGCAATGTTGCCAGCTCCTCAAGCTGGAACACGTGGCTTTTGATGACCCTTAATACCCACTCTCACCAGAGCCCCGTATTCAAAAGTTGGAATATCAAATGTATCTGTAATTGAAAGCTAATATATAGATCTGAACTATATATGTCCCTTGCATATTTCCGCACAGGGTGACTATTGGTATAATATTTTTCAGGCAATTATACAACTTAAAGTCTTTTTTGTTGTTATTGTTTGGGCATTTACCTTGTTTAGTTCTTGAGACAGACTCTCATTATGCAGTTCAGGCTGAACTTGAACTTACTGTGTAGCCCAGGTGCGCCTTGAAAACTGGCAGTGATCCTCTTGCCTCTGGCTGCCTGGCGCTGGGGCTACAGGTGCACCACCATGCCCAGCTGTATGCAAGTGAGACTCTCACAGCTCTATCTTAATAGTGGTAATTGTAGTAAGGATTAGCAGAAAAAAGAGAAAAAATATTTGAAATAATTCTAATTTTCCTTATTAGAGTAATAACAGATGCTGTAACTACTACCACCACGTTTTTGCTGGCAATCATCTTCTTTCGACATTCCTGTTATTTATTTTTATACCTATTAGAAGAAATAATACAGAGATGACCACATAAGGGATGCTATGTTGTGGACAGAGGCGACACCAATTTTTGAGCCACGCGTATGTATTCATTCAGGAGGAAGACATGGATGTCTAAAACGCAGTTCCCATTTTTTTAAATTGGAGTATGAACAAAAACTGGAAACAACTAGAAGTACATTGATATGGCCAAGGAAAAAACTGGCAAAATGCAAAGAACGAACAGAGGAAAATTGCGATGGCGTGGAAAGGAAAAAGAAGAAAGAAAAATCTGATACAACTGGTAGGCTGCACTGGCCTGATTTCAACTGACTATTCCCTTGTGTTCCACTTACCTCTTCCTTAACACATCCTTTGATTCTTTATTTGGGGAAGAAAGGACATTCATGACCAATAACAATATTGTAATGGTAGGAAATGCAGGATTTGAGATACATTTAAAAAACACCTTTAACCAGCACTGCAAAGTCACGAAGGGTTGGGGTGAAGGGCAGTTACCTAGCTCAAGGTTTTATTTAGTGACAGTTCCACTTTTTCACTCACTGCCTGCAAATCAGCATTTTTAGTGGACAAAGGGCTCAGCAGCGGCCTTATGATTGCTTCTTTTCAAATGGTAATGGCTATCCTAACTCCTCTGCCAGGTTTTTCTTACCAGAGCACAAATTGCAGTTTACAAGGCTCTGAGGGGGAAAAAAAAATCTTAGCTGAATATCTTTTTTTTTATTCGACAAACTGACATGTAAATTACCCTTTAAGTGCTCCACTCTAGGGCTCTGATCATCTCCTAATTGTCCCAGTCAATTGTAGCCAACAGTCTCTTCAATCCCAAGCGCTTTGACAACAAGCACAAGGATCAAAGCAGAATCATCTCCCTGCAATATCCTTCTGTTTAGGATGCTACAAAACGCCTGCAAAGGAAAGGTGGAAGGGCATAGCTGTAGAGGAAACAGAGTAGCGAGAATTACAATAGTCATTTTCTCCAGCTCTAAAATTATGCTGTATGAGCCGCTATGATCTTTAATCACATGTACAGAACAAATATATAAACCTCCTGGGCAATTAATATGCTCTTAAGATTATACTAATAATAGAGCTTTACAAATAAGGCTGTCTCCAAGGCTTAGGAAAACCATGACACAGGCATGGGATAGCAATCATTTCATAGCAGCTTGAGCACCAGAAATTATCAGACACTCTGCATGTCCGGACATAAATTCCAGTGCCTACTTCTTATTACTAAGTTTGGAACTAGAAGTCACTGCTTCTGCAAACTACACAGCCCACTGAAAATTAAAATGGTTCCTTTTTTTTTTTTTAATTACCCAGAAGTGTCCACCAGAAATGAGGTTCAAAATAAATTCAAATACATTTAAAACATGACCCAAAAACTAATATCAAAAGAATGATCTTTCCTTTACTAAGAACTTCGTCTTATTACTTTACTGGAAACAAACTAATTAAAAGTAATTACACAGTCTACCAATATGATTCTTAAGGAAGATATACCTACCAGGAATATTACTTAGCAAAATATCTCAGTTCTTTCAAAGTAGCATACAGTAGTTACATGATACTAACTTTTCTAATAGTATCTTTTTTCAAAAGATATAAAACGTAAGTCTAGCAATTATGATGGCATAATTATTTATTGTTTTCTTAATTTTTTTGTATAATTACTTAGTAAAGAGAAAACCTAATAGCTAATATTTATAAAATACCAGCTTTAAATTAATCTAATTGCTGTCAGAAAGACTACAAAGGTGCTTGTGGCTGTCCCCACACAGCGTGTCTCACGATCCCTCTCCACTGCGCTCATAGCTGGGGTGGGGGATGACAGGATTCCTGTGCTGAAAGGCTGAAAAAGCAGGTAGCACACAGCAAACAGCACAGGTTCATTCTCAGCCAACTCACTGCCACCCCAGAGAGGTTCTTTGTCCTTCAATTTCAACTTGAATTCTCAGGTTTGATTGAAGAACTTCACAGAAGGGTCTATTACAGATTGAGGAATGATCCATTTCACATCTGAAGATCCAAAGAGCTACTTGTGAGGAGGCTCTGAGTGTATTTATTTCACATGCGAAGCTTTCTGCAGAATCAATATGAGTATTTTTCAGTTTGACAAGTCAATATGAAATATCACATAATAGTAGAAAAACAGAGTTGTACGTTTGAGCACACACTACATTTATCTATGACAAAGTTTATAGTTATTACTTGTGGATATCCTTGAGTTTGTCTAATTTGAATTCATCCTGATCACAGGCTATGGAAAGTGAAAAGGAGCACTCACCTTGTATCTGGCTGATTATATCTCTATCTATGTCTACATCTATCTATTCTAGCTACGTAACCCAGGCTAACCTTGAACTTACTATATAGTCCAGGCTAGCCTCAAACTCACTGCAATTCTCCTGCCTCAGCCTCCCATGGGCTGGATTACAGGTGTGTGCCACCATTCCCAGCCCTGCTCTGTTCTAAACAACCTACCTCTAGGTTTTCTGGTGAGGGCAGAGAATGAGCAGGAATCACAGCAGTTGCTTCTCATCTCACAGTGACTTAATAAGTGGGAAGAAAAGAACCAGAGGCAGAAATATAGCAGAGAAAACTAACAAAGGAGAATGATACACTGTTTAATTAATTGGCTAAGCACTGTTAGGATCAGCTAACAGCAGTAGCCATATCTGAAATCCCCACCACCCACTACAGCAAGGGCTAGCAAAATTATTGACATACTTGTGTTAAAAAGCTTTGGGTGAATTCCATGTTCATATGATTTTTTTTCTAAATTTCTGGAGTTTGTTTTTTCACTTTGAAATGGGATTAGCTGTAAGAGTTCCTTTGCAATGCCCTGTAAAACCAACCAAGATGATGTAGGAAGTGTTCTGTATATAGAAAAAAATTAATTACTTATATTTATTTATTTATGGACAGCTCAGCCCACCCTGGGGCAAAGCTAGCACAGCATGTGGTGCTGGGGATCGAACTGTGGTCCTTGTGTGCTTGCCTAAGCAGGTACTTTAGACTGCTGACCTACCTCACCAGCTCCTCATAATAATTCATAATTGAAGTTACATACTTCCTAAATTTCTAACTTGGTGTTATTGCTGCAGTTCCCTGTGCCCTTCCGCATCATTGAGCATCCTCAGCTTGACAATTCTGCTCAGGGAGAACGCCCCTGAGTTAGCTGTGCTCCTAGAACAGGAGAGTAGCTCTTGCCCTCAGAACTGACTCCCTCTCATTCAGCTAGGAGGCAGGGAAACAGGTGGAAAGGTGAAAAATGAAAAATGAAAAGAACTCATCAAGAACCACTCCACTAATCAGTTCGATTAATGAGTGAGGTGAGACACACAGGAAAATGTCACACATGGTTTTCCTTGATATGGCATTATGTTATAATTAATAACAAAATTGTCCCTATGTACTCTACCATAGAAAAGACAGTAAAACAAACAGAAAACCTCAGGAGCAACTCGGGTTTAGACTGAGCAGGACTCTGTCTTTGCTCACTCCTCTCCATTGTACTTTACTGTAGCCTCCATCACTACCCAAGACCCAAGCAGTACTACCAGCATCTGTACTTGATTTTCTGTGCTTGGACCAACTAATTTGTAGATTACTTGGAACATATTTTTTAATTTTAAGTTAACTCTCCTCCCCACTCAAAATAAACCCAGAGTAAGCAAAACATATGAATTCAGACACATGAAAATTCGTGTTAATAATAAAGTAAAAACATCATCAGATCATACAACTGAAATGTAGGAATCCTTACCATGTATCCCAAAGTCCAGCAAAATAAATAGAAGTGACTTCGTGTTTAATTAATTTAACCAATATGCATTGTAATATATTTAATATTGCTAATTTTCAGCTACCCCATTATTCTCCATTCTTAAAATTAAACTTCAACTTTCATTTCAAAGAAACAAAATATAATGTGCTTTGTGCTGATGTCGAATTACAAAGAAAAATTTCCTACTTAAAAAGGGTCATTTCCTTAAAATTTTTACTTTATTTAATTTAGACTGAAAATATACTCTTACCAAAGAGCCAAGTTCCTAGATTGGCACATAAAAGCCCATTTAGGAGCCAGGGAGATGGCTCAGTGGAATAAGCGATTCCCTGGCAATTGCAAGCAAGGGCCTGAGTTCAATCCCTGGTTCCGCAAAAAAAAAAAAAAGCCCATTTAATGTAAAATGTTCTGAAACACACTAAAAACAACTCTTGAGCTACTCTATGTCACGAAGTCCATAATTTTAACCCTGTGAAGGCCCTCTCTTCCTCACTGTGTCACTGTGTCACCAGACTCCTGAGTCCTTGCTTGCTGCTTACAGCTGGCTGCCCACCTGCCAGCTCTGGTTCAGGGTGTGCCTAGAATGAAGGAGGCCCTGTGTTTAAAACTCTGCACCACAGAAAAGAAGAAAATCTGTGAATTGCGCCTGTCCTTCAGGCCCTTCGGTTATGCCATTCAGCAGACTCCGTGTCCTGTGAACAACAATTCTGCCTGCAAGCCCTTCTCTCCCCTTGTCCACATTTCCAGGCTAGGCACAGCACTCCTGCGCTTGGAGCACAGCATAGGTGACCCCTACCCCAAAGCGCACACATATCACTTTAAAGTTAAATTTGTGGGGGCTGGGGGGAGCAGGAGGTGGAGCGCTTTCATTTAATGGGTACAGAACCTCAGTTTTGCAAGGTGAGAAATTCTGGAAATCTACTGTCCAGTATACATAGTACTTAACACTAGTGAACTGTGTACTAGAAAATGGGTAAAACGGTCAATTTTCTGTTATTTTTCGTATAAATTATTTTAAATAAAAATAATGTAATCCAGCTTTTTAAAACCCATTGCTTCAATAATAAATAATCATGGAGTATCTAAAAATATAAATGAAGGATATTCTAATGTCTAAGTAATATGAACACAAGAACCTACGTATTATTTCTAAGGAGTTTTAGTCTATGGTGATTGCTACTTGGAAAATTATCCAGGAAAACGTGAATTATAAATGCACCAACCTAAGACTTGCCGGGCAAAAACTGCGCATGAAAACACAGATCAAAAGTAAACAATTCAAGAAACTCATGTTACAGAATTTCACTTCTCTTCTGAAAAAGTCAAACAGTGAAACGCAAGAAAACCAGTCCTTCCAGGTGCTGCATTCTGAGGTCGTCCACATCACACTTTGCTTCCATCTAGAATCTCACAGGCTCACTGAGTGTTCTGGGGACCAACCAAAGGCTGAAGCTCATTGAGACAAAAATACTTGAACACAAACCAGACTGGTTTTCAGTGGTTTTTTCATTTTCATAACAGTAGTTCCACAATACCTTACCAATCACTTTCTTTAGGATTAATGATTTTTTTTGTTTTCCACATTTTTCTGTGCTTAATTTATTTATTGATTTTTAAAATTATGCTACAAAGCAAAGTTTTGGGTTTTTTTTTTAATTCTGGGTTATAATGCTTCCTTTGACTAGATTGAGCAAACTTGTATTTGTCCTATAATAAAGATCAAAAAGTAGAAACTGTAAAAGAAGCACACAGAAGTGAGACCACAGAGTAATGGGGTATCTTACACCACTAGAGAATTTACTTAATAATCCTGACTCATGAACTATATGCTATGAAATCAATCAATGGAAAAAAGAAATAGCTTCTCATTTAATGTAAGGTATCAAGTTTACACCGATATGATGAAAATGAATTGGCATGGCACACTGATTTAAAAATTGAATTTTTCTCCACATATTCTTCTTCAATCATCATTTTATGATTTAATCAATTGTTTTAACATTTATGCTTTAAGTCTTTTTTAGATTAGGTTTAACAAAACCTTGAAGGCTGGTACAAGTTTGAAGTTTGTAGTAATACTAATATTTTTACTAATAATAGTACTAATGTTAACATATCTAGGTATATATGGTATCTCTCTAAAACAGTTCTGTGTGTCAAATTGAGGCTTTGAAAGATTACATAACAGAGCCAAAACTTCACACTAAAGAAGATGCTATGTGCTGAATGGCAGTCTTCCTGCGTCTTGATGAATTGTTACAGCTTCATTTTAGTGTAGATTCTTTTTTTTTTTTTGTATTTTAGGGAAGGGTCTACAGGGTGTTTAGGGTCTCACTACTAGATTGGACTCATGGTGATCCCCCTGTTTACAGCCTCCCAAGAGCTGGGATTACAGGTGCCCACCGCCACACCCAATCTCAATTGCTGTCTCAGTGTACCCTGGGGGTGGGACCAGCAGGACAGGCCCAGGGATCAAACCCCTGCCCTCTGTGCCTGCATTCAGGTGCTTTAATTCACTGAGATATTTTGCCGGCCCCCTGTTGAAGGTAAATTATAACAACTATGAATATGGGTTTGAGATTTCAGACAGGCTACATAAGGAGGAAAACATAATACATTCCATAAACTGCAATGTCACCAAAGAACAAGACATTTGTTTGCTCAGGGTTGACATGATTATTCCTGGCTATGAAGCCATCATAAAATTGGCCCCTGCATCCTTCCCTGAGGAGGCACGATGTGAAACAGAAAAGCCTCGCAGCGCACACTGCTATAATACACAGGGCGGCTTGCTGCATGTCTCATTGGTACAAAGTAGCAGCACTGCACTTAGGCAGAATTCACCCATGCAGTTCTTTGGGAAGAATGTATTAGTTGTCTCTGGAAAAGAGAAGAAAGGAAAGAGGCCATGCTGGATGGGAAGTGTGCTGAAATGACACACTGAATGAAGTCTTGTGCAAACACAGTACAGGATTTTCTTGGTTGTTTCAGTGCTGGGGATGAACTGTGGGCCCTTAAACTGAGCTACATCCCAAAGCCGTATTTTTCAGATTGACACAGTGTTTTCATCATTTTTCCATCCTAGTCTTGTACTTGCTATCTTTCTACCTCAGACTTGCAGAACCTTAGGTTTACGTGTGTGCACAGTCATGCTTGGCTCCTAATTTCTTAATTTTTCCCTGGAATGCCCATCCCATCTTTGTCTATGATGCACCAAGCCCCTTTCCAGTACAGCAAGTCTTGTTTTGGATTCATCCTTCATAACTTCTCCTCATGCAAAGGAACAGACTGGAACAGTGGCTTCTGCAACCCACCCAGGCCCCAAACTGCCCTGAGGAGAATGATGAAATCATTACGGTCACATGTGAGGACACCGGGCGGGGGGGGGGGGGGGCAGGACAGAAGCAGCGCCTGCGGCAAGGAGCTGGTAGGTAAGCATCCACCTGACATAGTTCTTCACAGGGACAATGCAAGGAAATAACACAGAACTGCAAAAATAATGAAAACTGTTCTTCCTGTCTTTTTCTTATAAGGAACTCTGAGAGAGTCCACATGGAACTCTGAGGAATAGCCCTTCTTTAGGGATTAATTTATGTAACCTTGCATTTCATTTATGTAGTCCATGCTTCGCTACCAAGAAAGAAACTAATAGCTGCAATAAAGTTTATACTGTTTTACCAAAGCCTCAAAAATTGGTACAAAGCAGCACCACTGCACTTTGGCTACTACCAATAGTAGCTCCAAAATGGATGTTTAAGTTATTATACAATTGTACCTAATGCCTGATAGAGAAGCATGTTGATACAAGCAGATAAAATAAAAATCTAGCAATCTACTCCCTCTAAACATTGATAACTGAGCTTATTATTAACACTGAACGACTTGCACTGAAGGGCTTGCCAAATCACAAACACAGAGTCGTCTTTCTACAAAGATAAAAACATAATTCAGAGTAAGCTGAAATAGAGCACAGGGCACTCTTACCTGTGCAAACAGTATGATGATGTGGGAAATAAAACTTTTTTTAAATCGTTGTTTCACATTGTCAAGCAAAGTTCAGCGCATGCCAACAAATCATTATTCCAGAGTTCACACCCACTCCCAGTCCTTCTAACTAATCCTGGACTTGTCATCTCTCTTCCCTCACAATATAGCTCTTATTAATCCAAAGGGTTGCAGTCAGCTGGAAATTAAGGAGCACTTATCGGCTGCACATATGAAGTCCAGCCCAAGCATTCTTACGTAAGTGCACACTAAGGTAAGATGCATTGCACCGCAATATCGACCGAATATTTTTAGCCAAATTCTTCCCTTTTTCTCACCCAAACTAACAAGCAGTATGTACTTATGAAGGTAATTTGTCACTTTCAAAATTACTTGCTTGTGTGCCATAACAAATTTAAGTAAAAGGTCACTGGATACTGCACCTTTTAAAAGGAGCATCATACCTTTGTAGTGTTCATAATTATCTTGCTATCTTCTTTTTTAAAATATATATATATATTTGGTTGTTACAGGGCTTCACCACGCAGCTTGGACTCGGGGCAATATTCCTGCTTTCAGGCTCCCCGGTGCTGTATTACAGGCATGCACCCAACACCTAGTCTCCGGTGACTCGCCCACCCCGGGACTGGGCTTACATGGCATGTGGTACTGAGGGTCTATGCTTGGTCCTGCGCTTTGCCTAAGCAGGCATTTGAGTTCGCTGAGCTATCTTGCCAGTCTATGTAAGTCTTTCAAAAGATTTTGATTTCTGAGATTATTTAGCTATCTGAAATTATTAGGTTCCAAGTAACATACAAAATTTAAAAGCACATGTCACTTCTAAGAAAGTATCATAACACATACATGCTTGGAGTGGCTATTTCCAAATGTAATGGCATTTCCATTAATACTCCTTTTGACAATAAATAGAGCTGCCACAACATTGCATTTTATTTCTATTTCTTCACATGAATTTTGTACTTTTTGAATTTGTAAGCAATAAAGTTGTAATTTTTTTATTTTTTATTTTTTTGGCAGAACCGGGGATTGAACTCGGGCCCTTGTGCTTGCCAGGGAAGCGCTTATTCCATTGAGCCATCTCCCCAGTGCCTAAAGTTGTAATTCTGCTTTTAGTATTTTCCTGGACCCATCAAACTTGAAAACTCTGCTGTGTCTTTGGTTCCTAACGAGTGAGCGCTTGCTCACATCAGCCGCAGTTACTGTCTTCACCAGGACTTGGCCCACTCTGGAGACAGAGCCTCTAGAATGCAGGGGAAGGAAATACTCATAAGCCCTTGCTTAAAATCTGACACTATACAGTACTCTGGAAAAGCGTGCACAGGGGCAGAAGAGAGGCCTACTCTGAGCAGCCAGAATGCCTTGTGCCTGGCTCCTGGCTTGAAGTCCCTTTTGATATTTTCTCAAATAAGTGCCTCTTCTGTGGTCTAGTCAGATGTCAGCAAAACAATGCATAACTGACCGCCTTCCATCAGAAAGTGCACTCGGTGGAAAACCTCTTGAGAATACATGGACGCGATGCATGCCTCTCAACATTTGGTGCTCAGTCTCCAGACGTTCCTCGAGGGCAACTGCTCAGGAGAATAGCCCAGGCTGCCCATCAGGAGTGAATTATGCAGAGGCGCCCTCATCTCTCAACTAAGCGCTCCTCACACTCCAGACTCAGAAACTTCCTATGGGACTCCTTATCAGTAAAGTAGCAGGAAAATTTGGAAAACTGTGTGGGAATTGCATGATCATGTCATCATGATCATCCACAACACTATTTTATGTTCTTTAAAATTAAAATATTTTTAAAAATTAAAATTCATTGATAGTTTTCAGGACTTACAATTCAAATTTTATTTTTTATGGATGATAGCGACTTCCAAAACAATGTACTTTATAATTGACACTGACTTACATGCTTTACATTGAAATAAAGTGCCATGTCTTTTTCATCAGCCTCCCCCTAACCCATTCTTTCATCATATACCTGAATAGTGGTTGAGTACCTTAAAAGAGCCTGGGTCTTGAGAACAGAGAAGGCAATTATTGTGTCTTTTTTTTTAGTACAGGGTTTCCAGGGTCTCACTACACAGATCAGACTCATAGAGATTCTCCTGATTTTAGCCTCCCAAGCACTAATATTACAGGTGCGCACCACAACGCCCATCTCAGTCGCCCTGGGGTCTCATTGAGCCCCAGGGCAGAGGCTGGCATGGGATTAAGCCCCAGCCACTCTGCTCTGCCTAAGCAGGTGTTTTAGTCTGCAGAGCTATCTGGCTGGCCCTAAAGAAGGCAATCATTGCAACCCATCCCAGTGTTTTACGTATGTGATTTTGCAAGACTAATTTAAGCTCGTTTTACTAAAATCCAATACCGTTTCTCCTATTTTGATCATGAAGGAGGTAAACCATGCCACTTATTATCCTCTACAAAATAGCTTTCTTGATACTTGAAATATTCACAGTTCTTTTCTCTTATTCAAAATAAACATATTTTTCAGCAAAGAAAAGATTACATTTAATGTGTGCAACAAGCCAAAATAGCTGCTTTGCTGTGTCATCACATTGTCATTGATATGAGAATATAGAACACGAATTTTTGTTCGTATTGAATGATAAAGCAAAAGACAGGCCTGTACGATCAGCTAGCTTCCTAGGCATTAACCTATACCCTACTCCTGATATTGCCATTCTATGAAAATGTATATAATGGGACAAAATTTTTGCATCACTGCTCTAGCTGAGATAAAAAAAAAAAAAACTAACAGTTCTCCATCCCTTATGATTCACAGCAGAGCACCCTGTCCCCAAAGAAATCAAGGCACACTGTCACGGAATCACATTATTATCCCTTAAGAAGACTATAAAATGTATACATCATTCCTTCGTTGACATTGAACTTGTGCCAAAACTATTAAGAGCATGCCTTAACAGATATTCCAACTGGGTAGGAACAAACACTGACTAAAACACAACATGAAATTGCTGTTTGCTATTAATTTACCTTTTAGAAATGATTAAATAAAGCATGTGAAAGACATAAAAGGGCAATAAATATCTTTTTATCACAGACTGGGAGATTTCTCTCACTCTGTGCTTGTATCAAACAATTTAGAAGACATATACGTGCCTGTGGTCAGTGGCCAGTCACTTCCAGGTCGCGCATTAAACGGAGAACCACTATGATTAGAAGAGAGACTTCCTTCACCTTTTGCTTTGGTCTGGCTAGGAGCTCGCGTGTTTTTCCACATCGGCTATTCCACAGCAGCAGCAGCAGTTTGGCACTACACACGTCAATCTGTACCAGTGTAGGTGACCAGTGGCTTACAGACTTCGCTCTAAAGCATACTTACGTGGATATGAATAGCAGAAGTTCAAGAAATATGATCAGAGTTGTTTCTGAAGTGCTTTTTTAAAAATCTGAAGTCTATGAGGTTTTATTTTTTATTTTCTGTAGCTAAGGTACAGTGTGTGTTATTTGGCAGCTGAATTTGACATGAAAATATAAAGGGTTTGGGCAACCACATATTTGGAAATAGAAATCTTTCCTGAAAACATGGCTTTGGTTTTTAAACATAGTTAAATTTCTGGAAACTTCAATTTGTTAAAGACAGCCAAGACTTCAATCATATTTAACATATTCCTGGGGTTTACATATAGTGTTTCAAAGTAATAAACAACATCTTGTTTAGAGTAGCATGAAGAAAATGAGGCAAGCACTTCTTTAGAATAAAAGCTCCACTTTTAAAAATAGTTTGGAGATTCATTCTTATGTTGGTAAAATCACAAAACACTATTCAGCAAACAAAACATGATGAGCTCAATTCAAGTCGGTAAACATTTTTAGCTGGCTTCGTTTGTAGTAAGAATTTTAATGTAACCATAACTTCAAGAATGCATCCCTTATAATGGAAACATGAAGGACGAAGTTTTCTTTTAATTGTTAATAAAAACTACGCTGTCAAGTTTGCACTTGAAAATCAGAAGCCATGTGATGACAACAGTAAATTGATTGTTTGAACAATTTCAAAAATCACATTACAGGGCAACAAAATACATCTTTACTTACACACTGGCACTTCCACAGCAATGACCAGAGAAGCTCACAGGCCAGAGTCCCTAAAATAGTGTCTTTTCATGAGGTAGGGTACACATTACTGTCCACATGTAGGGTGGTTATTAAAACTGGAAATTTTTCTCATACTTTTGCTTCATTGGATTAAACATGCTCATTGGGTCTAGAACTAAGTCACTAAGAGAAACAAACTTTTCGAGCAGGAAAATATGAGTTGAAATCAAACTATCCCAGGAAAGGAAGAAGTAAGGATCTTATCCCTTCTGTTCTGCTTTAGAAGTCAGGCCAGTTTCATGTGATTCTGCTTTATGTTTGCACAGGAAGTGATGCACACACCTAAGAGGATGTGTGCACTCACTGCCAGAGAGCTAATGGAAAGCCTCCAAATAAGCATAGAGCCCTTGTTCTTGTACTTAACAGTCCTTTGCTTTGCCTTCATTTTGTTCCTAACTTCCTTAGATTATAAATATCTTGGTAGGCAAAACACAGAAATACAGATAAAAGCTTAAAACTTGAGAATAAGATAAGGTGTTTCCCTACCACCTGACACTAGAAGCAGGTCTCCTAAGAGGAAAGACCTGCAGTTCGAGTTTTCCCAGAACAGTCTTCATTTGTGTCTTTTTACCTGATGTAATTACTAGTAACACCTTCGCTCTATCTCCAAAATATCCCAGCTTGAAAGATAAGCTGTGTGGCCAGTCCACGCATCAGAAAACAGGTGGCATCTACGTGACTTCCAGGGCACCAAGCATATTAGCCTCAAACATATTAGCCTACAGCAGAGTTGGAACTCTCCCAGGTATACTGTGCCTTCCTCATGTAAGAGTTCAAATTTTTTCGTAACTGTGTGTGCCACAAACTTCTACAGGGCCTAGCATGTGGTGAATGTAAGGACACACTATTTTGGTACCTCCGCTCTCCAGCTCTACTTCATAGTTTAGCTTACAAGAAGCTCGGTCCCCTTTCCCTTTCACAAGGCACCACACTTGTTCTTGTACTGTGGGGAAATCCTGATTAGACCTATGAGCTACTCTAGTCTCATTGTTTTGATACTTGGATATCAGAAGGTGAGAAACAAACCTAATTACAATTTGTGGGTAGAGCCTGGCAGGTTAGACCCCTCCTAGGATCCTAGCTACTTGGAAGGCCAAGGCAGAAAGATAAAAGAGAAAGAAAGGGCTGGGGAGATAGCTCAGCAGTCTAAGCTCCTGCTGGCAAACACAAGGCCCCAAATTAGATCTCTAGTACTGCATGCTGTGCCAGTCCCATGCTGTGCTGGCCACCAAAACCATGTGTGGTAGTGTATGCCTATAATCCCAGTGCCGGAGGGCCTGAGATAGGAGGACAACTATCAGTCCAAGCTGAGTAGCAAGACCCTGTGCCAAATAAATAAATAAATCTTTAAATGAGGGGGAAGGAAGGGAAGGGGGGAAGGAGAGAGGAAAGAAGGAAGGAAGGAAGGAAGGAAGGAAGGAAGGAAGGAAGGAAGGAAGGAAGGAAGGAAGGAAGGAAGGAAGGAAGGGGAACAGCTGGAGATGATACAGCTGAACAGAGCTCAGGGATAGGCCATTTCCTTACTGACAGTATTACAAAAGAGAACAAAAATCACTAGTAGCTTGTAGGGGTAGATCATTACCTGTGCACTCATCTAGCATGCCTGAGGCCCAGGATTCAAATTCTAGAACTACTGCTTTTTCTAGGAGGGGAAAAAAGGAGAGAACTTCTTCCTCAGTGAAATATCTAGCAGCCTAGCGGTGTAGGACATCTCATGACATCTCTCTTGAGGTGAAGGAGAAGTTGTTGTAGTTGTTACTCCTACAAATAGAAGAGAAACACAATGCCTAGTGTGCATATTTGGGTTTTAGAGACAATGTGCATCCCACGTGGGCACGTTCCTCCTGTTTGTCCACAGAATGATCTAGTTTTGAGTGAGGATGAGGGAAGATGCTGCAAAAGACCCAGGCTGATATGAGCTCTTCTGCTACTTGGACCACATAACCCAGCAAATCTGGTGCTGCTGTAAGAAGTGGTGGCAGTGGCAGAAGGTGACGTGCACGGGAGACTTTGGCGGCCTCTTCCTGATAGGTAAATAACAGTGCAAGCACCAGGATTTTGGAGGAAGTCCTGGCCATCATCTGTAGACAACCACATTCTTCTTGAGAGAGAGTTCTTGATCTGCTCCTAGACCTGAGTGGAAACTTAGCACTTGACTGCAGGCCACCAAGCTACAAGGAGCCTGAGTCGCCCATCCTAAGCCAGGTTTGTTCGCTCACACACAAAGCCATAAAGCTAGGAATGCACAAACCCTTCATCAACAAATAGATGTGATGTGTGGGTGACAAGGCCTAAGCAAGCCTTAAGGGTACAAGATAGTTACATAAATAACCCAGATCCCCACAGTCCCTTGCAGCGCTGCACCACCTTCTGTCTCACAGCCTGCACCTGTGGTCTCATGTGAAGCATCCTCTGATCACTGAAGCCTTATTTACAAATTGTTCAACACTTGATGTGGGCACCATCCAAAGTGGCCAGCTGCAGGACAGTAGTCTCTCTCTGGGCCATCATTCAAGGAGGATGAAGGGAAAATCCTCCTAACAGGCAGCACTTCAGCAATGTCATTGTTTGTGTCTAGGTGTCCCCCCAAACTCTTGCCAGGCGAGAGTTTATCCTACTGAGCTATCTTCCCAGCCCAAGTATCTCCTTTTAAAAGCACATATTTTGGGGTAGGTGCTTCCAAGATTCTATTATCTACTTAAATGTAGGTGATATTTTAATAGCATTCATTAGAGGAGGTACAGATGAGGTGGCTTGGGTAGTTGTGCAGTTCTAGAGTTTGTGATTAATTCTTGCTCCAGTTCTGGGATTATGGATGTGAGTGCTACTGGGATTATGGGTGTGTGTGCTGTACTCTTCCTGGGGCGGATAGCCTGAATGAAACCTAAGGGAGGTAGACTTGCTCTCTGTTGCCGTTGTTGCCACTACTCTGCTCATCTGTTCTTGCTCTTTGCCACTTCCTTGAATGGGTGCTCTCTGTACTACCCCACTCTGCTTGGAGCCAGCCAAGTATGGAACAAAACCTTCAGTAACTGTGAGCTTAATAAACCTTTCCTTCCCTAATTATGAGTGCTGGGTATCTGTCCCAGGAACAAGAGAAGAATAACCAAGACAGGCAGTATATCTGGTTGGCCCTTTGTTTGGAAGGAAAAAATGTTCAATTGTACAATTTTATACCAGGGCATGGGTTGTGCCCAGTGGTTTTCCTGGATAGCCAAGGACCTAAGAGGAACATGCCTAGGAAGTTGGGAGACAAACACCTGGGGAAGGGGCATGAGGACAGACCTCTCTGGATAAACAATAGTAACAAGGTAATGGGTTCAGTGCACATGTGGGTACTCACCAAAGTGTCCTTAGCACAGGAGAATTCTGTCATCAAGTGGATGTGGGCGTCCATGCTGGGAATGAGCTTCCCTCAGACCCTGCTGCCACTCACTTCCTCACATTCCTTGGGCCACCATGCCTTTCCACAGAAGCTCTCCTAGTCAGGCACCTTGTTGGAAAGGCCACCCCTTCCACCCCCCACATCTCCCACATTAGCTTTTTGTGTCCCCTTCATCATTACCTAAAATATTCCATTTCACTTATTTCTCCTTTATGTCTTTCTTATTCAAATGTAACATTAAGAGGATGCATGTGGTTCTATTTTTTGTTCTTTGATGTATTATTACTAACGACAAAGCAGGATTTGTACAAATGAGGCTCCATACGTAATTATCAATTTTATAAATTCTCATCAACGGCAGTATCAGTATTACTATATTACCAGTATTAGTATACTATTTTAGCATTAGTATTACAGCATAATTGCCCATTTAAAATGCATGCTGGGGTTGGGGTACAGCTTAGCATGTAGGGGCATGCTGAACATACAAGAGGCCCTTGGTTCAATCTCCAACACAGAAGCAGAAAAGTAAATAACTATTTAAAGTCTCCAAGGTCTGAAGACAGGCTAGACACATCACAGTATCTCATAAGCATATCCTGACAGCAATACAGATTACATCACAGATGGATCACCTGGAGGAAAAAAATAACTCAAACCTAACAAAGATCACTGTGGGAGTAAGCAGACAGATTGGGAGACAAATGAGCCCCCATCTAGAAGCACACCCTGCCTGTCACACTGATGGGACTTCCTTACTATAAATTCATGTGCATTTGAGGACTTCAAATGCTAATCATTCTCAGCGTTTGGTTACTCATATGCATGCTCTCTGCACCATGCACACATTTGTTCAGGACCATGAGGCACCAGGAGTCAAAGACAAGGCTCACATGGCTCACAGTCCAGCAGAGATTAAGACAAAATTCCTGCTATGTAAGTGGAAATATGTGTATATGCTTCTTTTGTAGCCCAAAGGGGAAAAAGAGACCCCTCCCAATTAAGACAAGGGTAGAGGAAAATTCTCCCTTCTTCATAGTTTTATATAAGATTGCTTTGGTTGCTTCAAAGAAATGTCCTGAAGCATCTACAATAGTGAATGACTACCCAAGCCACCTCATCTGTACCTCCTCTAATGAATGCTATTAAAATATCACCTACATTTAAGTAGATAATAGAATCTCGGAAGCACCTACCCCAAAATATGTGCTTTTAAAAGGAGATACTTGGGCTGGGAAGATAGCTCAGTAGGATAAACTCTCGCCTGGCAAGCACAGGGTCCTGAGTTCAATCCCTGGTACCTCCAAAAATAAAAAATAAAAATAAATAAATAGGGATACTGATATATAAAGAATCTAAGAGCCTCCAATCATCCATATAGGAGAAAAACATATGAAACATTGCGTATTAGGCTAAATCCATCTTCCTACCATGTAACTACGGGCAAATATCTGGGAAAAAAAAGACGAAAGTAAAACTGTAAAACTATTTTATGTCCAATTCATAGCTTACAAAATGACTTTCAAAGCTCTTATAAAGAAAAAAATGAAGAACTTTATAGTATTTTCAAGAGAAATAAATTTTATTTGTTCCCTTAGCAAGCAGAAAATGAAAAGATATAGTAATTTTGCTGATAAACCTCATGATAGGACTTTAAAATTAAAAAGGAAATGGAAGAGGAGTCACATCTAGATACGCTCAGGAGAATTTTAGAAGCACACACAATAAGAATTATGACTTTGGAGAGATGATAAAATCCTTTGCTTTTTATTTATATGATTTTATTAATATATTGTTGCTGTTTTGGCACTTTCAAGTAAAAACAGAAAGCGACATCAAGGCTCACATTAAATGCTTTCCCTTATGTATATTGCAACATAAAAGAAGGAAATTCGTCATAAATGAAGATGTCAATTTACACAATAGACACCGTTATCCAGGGTTATCAGCAAGTACTATATTACAGTGGCTAAATGAGGGAGTTTCTAAGTCAAACAGATTTTGGGTTGAATTTAAACCTCAGTTTTACCAGTAGTGAGACTGAAAAAAAAGAAAAAAGAAGAAAAGAAATGATGTGATTTGCCTTCTTGAGACCTATTTTTCTCTGTGCATAATGCTGATATTAATGCCAATTTCTCTGGTTTGTCACTAAAATATAAAATATGCCTGGTACATACTAAGCCCTCGATTAAATACAATTATTGCCATGGGAGATTACAATTAGGAGAACTGAGGAGGTGACTGAATAATGTTATAAGCAAATTCTCCACGTGTAGGTATAGAAGATTAGGAGAAGCAATGCAATAACACATAGTAAGGAAAGCCTGGGTTTGGATAAAAAGTAGTTTAATTTCTCAAATATTGATTATGATAATAGCAACACTGACTTTCCATCCTGTTTCTAAAGACATCATGAGCTTACCCTTCTGTTGTTCTGAATAGTCAACACTTTCAAGAGATGGCTCTTGAGAGTTAAATACATGTGATTAAAAATAACTGATGCTATTGACAGCATCTGGCTCGGAAAATGATCTCCCGACTGAAACCTCAAGGTGCTAATCTTGCTTTTAAAGATAGTACAAACTAAGGGCTGGGCAAGATAGCTCAGCGGACTAAAGCACCTGCTTAGGCAGATGCAGGGACCTGGGTTCAATCTTCTGGGTGCTGTGCAGTGCTGGCCCCCCCAGCCCCCCCTCGGGGGGCCCACTGAGCCAGGGATTGAGACTGGGCACGGTGGTGAGCGCCTGTACTTGAGAGGCTAAAAACAAGAGGATCTCTACAAGTCCGATCTGTGTAATGAGACCCTGTAGACCCTGTACTAAGTACATTTAAAAATTAAAAAAAAATGTTAAAGGTAGTACAAACAGCCCAAATGAATGCTGATTAAACTTGTAAAGGGTGAACTGCTTATTGTGGAGGAATGAGAGGTTATCTTTTAAAGAGTAAGAGGAGATGCAATTGAAATTTATCACAATTAAGTACCAAACCAAGACAAGAAAAATAAAATGTGATATAAATAAAACTGGTTAAGCAGAGGCTTGAAGAGCAAACTGTTTGGGCAGTTAGTGGAACTCTTTATATGTTTATATAATAAAATCACATAAAATAAAGAGGAATGACAAATGTTAAGCTAAAAGGAAAATAATACACAATGAGTTCGAAATCTACAAAATATCTCAAATAATCCTAAATATTTTTCTTTGAATATTGAGCTTAGCCTCCTTTCAACAGTTGGGTCAGGGTCTTACAGTGAGAAAGCACAAATTTAGAGGGGAGTGGTGAGCACATGCCCGTAATTGCAGTGCTCTGGAGGCTGAGGTAGGAGGATCACAAGTTCAAACACAGTTTGGGAAACTTAGTGATGCATCAAGATTCTCTCTCAAAATAAAAACAGAAGAAGAGGAGAGGTGGCTGGGGTTGCAGTTCAATGTAAAAGCCTTGGTTCAACCTCAAGATCTACGAAGGAGAATGGGCAGAAAGAGACAGGAAGGAAAGAAGGGAGTAGAAAGAGGAATTTGTCTTGCTGTCTCAGCAAATATTTTCATAAACCCATTTTCCTTTCCAACTAAATCCAAAGAGCATTTGAATAGTATATACACATCAGAAGAAATTGGAGTGGGCAGCGAAGAAAGCTGGGACACTGGCCTTTTATTTCTTTCCTGCTGTTGTAGGGATCCAGTCATGTTTAGGTCAGGCATACAGAGCTGGCCCAACACACAACAGTGTAGAAAGCCATTTTTGTAGTACAATACACCTCCTCCAAGCCACCACAAAACAACTCTCATCTCACAGATAAATAGAGCCGACGGTCACTTCCAGAGTACCTCTTACACTGCCTGGGAGGAAACAGAACCCCCGGACGAGCCCATTCTCCTGACCTTGGCTCTCTCCTGCTCCCCCATTAGTGCAGATCAGTTTACAGGTCACATTGCTCCCATACACTAGGCCTAGACAATGCAAGCCAGTGGACTGTAACAGGAACAGGCCTCTGAGGGCAGTGGGAAGTGGGCTAGGCCTAGAGCACAGCACAGCAATAGCACATCCCCAGGTTAGAAAGTAAACTCTAATGTAAAAACAGCATCTATGTTTTCCAAGCCTAAGTTCATGGCACACGGGTTGACAAACATGATAGTACTTGTGGGAACAACAGGAGAGAATATTTTCAATCCAGCATTGCCCCAGAAAATCTAAGATATATAAACACCACATCTATAAAGTCACTGAAAATGAGAAGGCTCACATACCTACTTTGGACTTCTACAGGCACTGGCCAGCACATGTGAAAGCTAGTTTGTTAAATCACCCTCATTTCTATTTTCTCCAATCACAGACACATCACATATTTTTGACACACTGACGGTCTCTCTGTTCCAAAGACTTACCATAAGAATAGCAGGTAATAACTGAATGAAATAGATGTTTACACTTGAGTAGGAAACTATGCATTGTGTCAGATTAGATTGTTTGCCAAGCTTTGCAAATTCGCCTGCTCAGGCCTAGCAAGAGTACTAAGCAACTTTAATGCAAGGCAACAAATATTGTCAAGAAGCCACACACTCTTCCCAATAACTTTCAGGTAAAAATCTGCAAGTTTTCAGAAAGAACTGAAAACCAGTCAACTCATATTTGTGCCCATTTTTTCTTGCCTAGCATCTACTTAATTACTTGCATGTGAGAGACATTGTTTTTTTATAAGTCCTCTTCAGAAATATTTTAATGAAAGCTTCTTGCAGAAAGGAAAACATAAAAGAAAAAAAAAGAACAGAAAGGAAAACAAAGGTCAGTAACCTAATATCCCCAAGCAACCCTACAACAACAAACCAGACAGGGTAAAAAGTGAAGAAATTCTCTGGCTAGGGAAAAAATCTCCCTTTATTTATTCTTTCAACAGTAACAAAAATTTATGATTTCCAATAACTATAAATTGATCAATCCCCTAATTTTAAAAAAATATATATACATATATATAAGGAGACCACATAAAAGATTAGAACAAGAAGTTTTTAAGGACTAAAACTATGTTAGATTTGTCATGATACATGACATTTAGAAAAGTGCCTCAGCGATTAGGCAGTAAAAAGAAATCTCCTTTCAGATAAGGAAACTGAGGCACAGAAGCACATGTAACTTTACCTGATTGGCTGTCTCCTGAATTAGGATAAAACTCCATCTCCTGTGGAGTTTATAGATGAACTAACTCATCCGTAAAATGAGGGTGTCGAACTCTCGAGGTCAATGCCAGCCATAACAAGCTGCAGCACTGTATTGATTGATTGCTTTGTAATCTACTTATTTGTATTTTGGCTCTTAAATAAAGGTAAGGCTGCCAGGTTTGACATATTTCTAGCCCTTAGAAAGCTGACCTGATAGTAAAGCCCTTCCAAAACATTTATAGAGACAATGTTCTAAAAAATTTGCAGAGTCTAATAGGGTGACACACTCTGAAGCACCACGCAGCGTAAGGCAGGCAACCTGAGCGGATCATGGAAGGGAGGTATTATTTTTTTTAATTTTCAAGATGTCACTGCCAAGGGAGACATATGCCAAATGGTAACCTAGGCCTGAATTTTAAAAAGGAAAGAAAAAGTCATGAAGAACATGATGCAAGAAGAATAATAAGGAATCAAAACCAGATATTGCAAATTTTAAAATGCATTAATTAGTTCAAAATACGAAGCTTAAAAGCATCTGTTTTTCCACTAGTGCCTTGCTCTAAACCATAGCCATACACACAAATTTCCCCATATTTAATAACCTACTGTAAATTTTTGGAAAGACACTCTAAATCAGAGAATATAAATAAAAGTATAAAACTGAAGTGAATAAAAGTGTCTTCTATATCATTATGTTTTCTGTTTGCCTTTACCATGGATTTTTACCAGAATTTTACCCAATGTCAAGGTAGAATTTATTATTGTTGTTATTTTAATCTATTTGATTGTTGCAGGGTCTCACTACACAACTCAGACTCATGATGATCCTCCTGCTTTCAGCCTCCCCAGAGCTGGGATACAGGCATGCGCCACACACCCTGACTTGATGGCTGACTCAGTGTGCCCGGGGGGGGGGGACCCTTGGCATATGGAGCTAGTGATTTTGTTTTGTTGTTTTTGTGGCACCGGGGATTGAACTCAGAACCCTGTGCTTGCCAGACAGGTGCTTAGTCTATTGAGCTATCTCCCCAACCATGGAGCTAGTGATTGAATCCCAATCCTTGTGTTCACCTAAGTTTGCTTAAACAGACACTTTAGTCCGCTGAGCTATCTTGCTGGCCCTAGAATTTATATAGTAGAAGAAAAATGGTAGGATTGGTGAGATAGCTCAGCAGACTAAGTGCTTGGTTAGGTAAGTTCAGGGACCTGGGTTCAATTCCCTTGCATTAGATGCTGTGCCAGCCTCAACCCTGGGCACACTGAGCTGGCCACTGAGACTGAGTGTAATGGTGCACACTTGTAATCTCAGCACTAAAGGGCTCAAAAACAGAATAGCTACCAGTCTGAGCTGTGTAGTGAGACCCTGTACCAAATTCATAAAAAAAGAAAAAGAAAATGGTGAAAAGGCTTAAATATCGAATGAATGATTGAATGAGTGATCATATTGTTAATAGCAGGAGTAGCCAATTTATTACTGGATAAAAATGCTTTAATCTGGGAGAGTACACTTTACCCATAATATAGTCAAGATTTTTAAGAACACAAAAAGCCTGCCAAGAAAATATTACAGAGACTGAGCTATTGTCCCAGCCCCATTTTGGGGTCATACAGATAGCTATAGATATGGATATAGGTATAGCTTTGATATAGATATAGATATAGACATAGCCAATATCTACACACAAAAATCATGACTCATGAAGTTGAGACTGCAAAAGTACTTGGAAAATTTGTCAGGCCGGCTGGTTGTCTCGTTTCTCATCTGGCTGTCCTCAAGCTTGAGTAAGTAGGTCAATTTTCAGGCCTCTAGTGGATTTTCCCTGTCTTGATGGAAGTGTATGTGCCTTACAACTTCACAGACCTGGACTGGGGCTCGTACCTCACTGGTGCTTGTTTTAGAGCAAGTGACTTTTCAGTGACTGTTTAACTGCCTGAAAATCAAACTACAACTGTCTAACCTGCTAGATTTGGAAATGAGTAGGTCACTGATAGTGTTATATAATCCACAGAAAACACCTAATGAATTGGGGATAGTAGTAAAAGCAGTAATAAGAGTATTAATGGCCTTCATGCTTTTAATTTTTTTCTAATGTGGCATATTTGCTGTTAAATAAACTCAGCGTTTTGTTTGGGGTTTTTTTCTTATTTTCTTTTTTGGTGCAGGGAATCAAACTCATGCTTGCCAGGTGTTCACTGTACCACTGAGCTACTGTTCCAGCCCTCAACTCAGTCTGACTCAGATTGACTATAAGCTAAGGTCTGGCCAGAGATATAGCTCAGTGGCTTAAACACCTACCTGGTAAATGCAAGATCCCAAGTTCGATCCCTGGTACAAAAAAAAAAAAGGATAATAACAATAATAAGCTAAGGTCTATGCTCAGTGGTAGGAAAACAAAACCAATTTCACTATCTCTATATAATAAATGTCATAACACTTTATTTTTACTGTTATTATAAAAAGTTAGACAAGACCATGTATGTCAGTGCTATAAAATCCTGATCAGAGTGGAGCTGATACTAGAAGAATGTTAGCTCCCCCATTCCCAAGCCCCACACTCACCCTCACTCCCCAGTCAGTCTTTCCCACGCACGTGCTGAACACTGAGCACTCTTGTCTATCGCTTCTCGGCCTTTTGGCTAAGATCAAGTGAGCACTCTTGTCATGAGAATACAAAATAGATAAAGCCATCCATCCTTGTTTCAGAATGCAGGTGAAAGGAAGAGAAAGGGAGAGAGATAGAAGAGATTAAAAGACATAAAGACAAAGAGAAAACTAATGTCTGGGAGCACACAACAGAAAAGAATAAAACTTTCTTTTAGAGTCTTTAAAAAACTCTTAAATGTTCATTAGACACTTAACACCCAATTGGATGGCTATAATTAAAACAGCATCAACCAATGCAGATAAGAGTGTTGGTGTGGGTGTGTAGAAACTGGAACAACACACTTTATAGATGAAACTATAAAACAGTGAAGCTGGAAAAACAGGCATCCAACCAAAATCTTACACACAAATATTCAAAGCAGTGCTTTATACTATTATGCAAAATACAGTATGCTCATATGCTGAAGTACTATTCAGCTAGGAAAAGAAGCAAAGTCCTCCTGTGCTAAAATATGGATAAACTTTGAAAACATTATGTGCTAAGTGAAAGAAGCACAGTACATGGTCACCAAAGACCATGCATTATGCAATTCCACTGATATAAAAGGGCAAGCAAATCTACAGAGACACAAAGTAGATTAGTAGTTGACTAGAGCCAAGGTAAAGATAAGCTGGGGGTGGGGACCACTCAAGGCTGTTCAGCATTCCTTCCTGTTGTGATAACAATATTATAAAATTGTATAAATGACTGTATACATGTCTGGGGCTATATTCAAAGTCACTAATTTGTAGGCCTTATCTGGTGAGTTATATGGTACCTCAATTATATCTCAATAAAGTTGTTTTTAAAACAAGAGAAACTACAAATAGGAAAAAAAAAAACCCTCAATGGATGACTTCATCCAGTTCCACAGTGGATAGCGACCACTGGTGACAGCTCAAGTGCTAGAGATGGAAAAACAAACTAGAAACAAACCCGAAGGTATCAGGCAGAGGACAGAAGGGTGGAAGCCCAGGCCCAAAGCCCAAGAGGCAATCAATGGCTCCTGCATCTTTCAAAATATGGAGACACTGAAAGTGAGTGAGATGAAACTAAGGAAAGTAGAATAACAGGCTCTCTGCACCCACTGCAAAGCTCTACAAACCCAACCTAGAATATAAGCTTGGCCTGCTCAGTACATTTAGAGAGCCTCTGTTCCTCCAGAGTGGTGTGCTGGGTGAGGAAGCCAGTCTTTCTGAAGCACTTTTTCTTTGTTAAATAGAAATATGCATTAGACCTCACAGGATAACTCTGAGAATTTAATGAAGCAGTATAAGCAAAATATATGTTCAGCTCCCACTTGATAAACACTAGCTCTTTAACTCTATAGGAAACCAAGAGTTTGAAGTGAGAAATTTCCAGTTATCAACAACATGATAAAGATTTCAAGGTTTTTGAACTTTTGACTATAACATTACTGCTAACTTAAGTTCCTCCGATCTATCAAGGGGTGTGTGTGTGTGTGTGTGTGTGTGTGTGTGTGTGTGTGTGTGTGTTTGAAAACCTCAAGAGAATTATCATAAATGTCTCCTAGACTAATTACACTGATCTGGCCTCAGTAGCTCAAGCTTAGCCATAAAAATAACAAGTTACTATTATAATGATATTCTAATTAAATATCTTAAACCTTATTCAGGTATATGCAATCCAATATAGGCAGAGCTAATTCAACCAAGAACATTCTGGCCAGTGAATGATAAATTCTCAGAAGCCAAAATTTCCATTTACACCTGTAAATAGAAAATTCAATTTAATGCAAATTGTTAAATAATAAGACCAGTGGGCAATGAACCATACTAAACATATCATATGAAATGGATCAGTCATGCAGCCTGGTGACCAGGAAAGAAATCTGTGACATGTTCTGTAGCTAAATAGTACGTGCTTACACACATTCATGCACACACACACACACAGAGAATGAGGTGCTATGACAGAAATGCAGCATGCGTAGGAAAAATAAAGAAGTCCTGAATGAGTGGATGGTTACATTCCCCTGTATTTAAAACCTTTTGGTCATCTTCTGTGGGATCATCTTACCATGAAGAACACTATTTTATACAGTGCTGGGCAGAGCAGTTGTTAGGAAGACGAATCTTGCAAATAGCTTTGTTGAAGCTGGAAATCATTAAGGAGGTGCCTCAGGCATGCTCTTTGTGGGTGCCACCTCCCCAAGAGAGTCCAGAATTCACAGTCCAAAGATTTGAAATTAGCAAAATACCTACAGAATTCTCTTAATCTGGTGGCACACGATGCTAAAAATACTCAGCATACATCACTATTTTTTTTTCCTGACTTATCCTGGAAACTGGAATGGCTCAGGCTTCAGATCTGGGGGAGACTATTTAAGGGGCTACAATTAGGATTTGTCCTACAATACAGTTGGAAATCAGATGACTTGAGGGAGAAAAGTTTTGAAAAAATAGATTTGGGGCAGGGGAGATGACTCAGTAGAGTAAGCGTTTGCCTGGCAAGCGCAAGGGCCTGAGTTCAACCCCCAGTTCTGCAAAAAAAAAAAAAAAAACTTTAATATTTAGATCCCAATGGAATACCCATCTCTGATAGGACTACACAAAAAAGGGGATACAAAGGAAGGCCCATTTTGTATTTGTATATAGAGAATAGTCAGGATAAACATACAGCTATTCTCGCTTAATTCAATGAGTAGAAAGATTTGTACTAATAGTGTTTGGACAGGATATCCTGTCTGCTTCTTGTCTTATAGATAACTACTGAGAAGATAACATTATTTTGTACAATGTATTAATTATTGAAACTGTCCTATTAAACAGTTTTGAAACTTTCTCATTGCTATTTGTTTCTCAATAAAATAAAATTTAAAAAAGAAAAAATGGATTTGATTTTCAAATATTTCCAGGCATTTTTTCTCCTCTATTCAGCTATCGTGTATCTGAACTTGGGGACAAACAAGTAAAAATCAGGAGTCATCTTTTACTGTTATCATCCAAACACGAGTGCTACTACAAAGTGTAAAATATGTACTGCTAATACTGACATAGCAGGGTTTTTGTTTAATTTCTTTGTTTTGGTTTCCAGATTCTGAAGTATATACAGTCCAGAAATCAAGTATGTGTCACAGGCAAATCATTTGTGTTTTTTCATACGTGTTTGTAAGATACATGTGGCAGGAGCTGAGGAGTTTCATTGGACATGGGTGAAAGTCTTTCTCCTTTTTTTGATAGTAGTGCTGGGGATCAAACTTAGAGTCTCATGGATTCCGGACAAGTGCTCTACACCTAAACTACTCCCCTACACTTGGACATGAAGCTGTATGGCTAACACCAGCAAGATTCTATGCAAATAGAGGGCAAGGTGGCTAGCTTATGTGTTTGTCAATGAATAAGGAAAGCGTATGTATAGTCTCAGAACACATCAAACCAATATTATACTGAAATAATTTTTAAATAATGTCATTTAAATTAAATATGAAATAATTTAGATAAATTATGCATTAACTATTCTTTTATTATTCTTTGGATCCTATCAAATATTAAAGGATGTTTACAGGTGTATCTTATAATCAGAATGTTCCAGGATCAGTTTCAGACCTTATGCCAAATCCAATCATCCCCATTCATTTGAAAGATACTGAAAAAAAATTAAAGTAAAATCATTTTAAGTTGATGCAAAAGAGTTTGTCAGGGTCCAAGGAGATAGCTCAGTCAAATAAGCGCTTGCCGCCAGGGTCCTGAGTTCAATCCCTGGTACTGCAAAAAAAAAAAAAAAAAAAAATAGCTTGTCAACTTTTAGTAAAATTTAAGCTAACTTTATATTAACCTAGAATATTGATAATACTAAGGGGATAAACATATCATCTAGAATCTGACTGTAGACCAACCCAAATACAACACCAGATCTTGTTATTAATACTAATATAACAAAGAAAAAATATATTTATCCACCTTTTTCATACCTAACTTCATCCTATTTTTAAGAAAAATTAGAATGTAACAACAAAAGAACTGTGCTCAGTTTCTAAATATATAGTAGGTATATTTAGATTTTTGTTGTTTTTTTAATTAATCTTTTATTTATTTGGTACAGGTTCTCACTACACAGCTCTGACTCACAGTGATCATTCTGTTTCAGCCTCCCCAGCGATGGGATTACAGACATGCACCACCACACCCAGTTTCAGTGGCCCCGGCACTGCGCTCCAGGTTCTGGGGCTAGCACTGTACCTGGAACCAAACCCAGGTCCTTGCACTTGCTAGGCAGGCACTTAGACCCCCAAGTTATCTCCCCAACCCATATGTTTGTACCCATTAGCCTTATGTTACTTTTCTTTGCATCATCTTGCAGCTGTTACATTCTTATTTCCTAGTTTCTTGTTATTTTTAAGAGATGATTCCTTTCATGTTCACCAGCTGCAAAGCAGTTTTCAAAATCTGAATTCTGTCTTCTGTTTCATTCATTCATTTTCTGTTTCGCCAGCTTTCAGTGGAATTCTTAATGACCTGGATATCAGTTTGAATCTGTTTCATGCATTCTAATTCTTTCTTGCATCCTTCATTCAATGTTTCCATGATTTTTCTACTTTCTTCTATTTTTTTAAATCAGTGTCTTCTTTAGAAACACTTAGCAATTCTTTCATTATAGCTATCATTTCTTCTTTTACCTGTGAGATTATTTCTGATCCTATTTCCTTCATAGCCTGGTAGAGTTGTTTCTTTGCTTCAGTTGCTATCATTTTAGACATTTAGTATGTAACTTCTAAGTTTTTCTATGACCTTGTCTCCTGGATTTGTTTTTGGTGGGCTAGAGGTCTGTGCATGCCTTTTTTTCCTTCCTTTCATCATTTTTTGCAGTGATGGTAGATGGGCAGAGTGCAGGTCAGCAAGACTCTCCAGAGAGTGGGAGGGGAGGGTAGGCTCACCAAAGTTCCTGCTGTGTAGTGTTCAATGTGTCTTCTACCTCATTAAGGAAAGGGGAACAATTCACATTTCAAGAAAGTTCCAATGATGATGAGTGCAGGCCAGGGTTGTGAAAGGCTCTCTGGGTGGTGGATTCCAGCAGGGTAGCTCTCCACGGGCTCCTGCAGGTTGCTGTGGTATTCAAATTCTAAGCTCCCCACTGTTCTTCAGGGTGAGGAGTGGAAGGCAGGTCTCTCTGGTGGACTTAAGGGTGAGCAGTGGTAGCCTTATCAGAAAACTGGTGGGAAGGTGGTGGGGGCAGGGCCATGGCTGCAAATTCTCCTGACAGTCTTCAGGGCAAGGTGGGAGGGATGGGAGGAGCACCCAGAATTAGCAAACTCCAGAGGGAAAGCTGAAGGGACTGTGACTAGCCTACCAGCTCTCTCCAGCAACCTCCATATATTTGTTTAGTCAATTGATTTTATCCAAATCTCCAGTGACTACCATAAGCATCTTATTATTAAAGTATTTCTAAATAATTAATAATAATGTAGGACAATGTAGGACTACTTTATCCAGAGGTCTGTAGGCATGTGGAAAATATTGTAAATTATCACATAAGTCCATTGAGTGAAGCATAATGTAAAAAATAATTTTAAGAGACAGCTGTACATATTTATGTAAGCAAAGGAGTTACAAGATATGCAGGCAACATGGAGAACTGTGTTGCAATGGACTTGGAGGAGACCGGCCACTGGGCCAAACATTGTCCCACTCTATCCAGGAATTCTGTATGTTCTCATTAGAGTCTCACACCTGGACAGCTGCATTATTAACATTTGGCCCTAAATGTGAGTCAAGGAAAGAGTTTAGGATGTCTCAATTTGGTTCTTCCCTTCCATGTTGAACACACACACACACACACACACACACACACACACACACACACACACTGGCACAAACACACAGGTGCTTCAGCTTTTGTTCAGAGAAGCATTTTATGTCCAGATGTCTGATTTTTATGACTTGTGGCCAAAGAGGAGAGAACTTTGTGAACAAGCTCGTTCTTATCATGTCCAACTCTGTGACACAAATACATGTTCATAAACATGTTTCATAAACAGAACATTCTAGCCAGTCCTTTGAATGGCCACCTTTATCACTGGGTTAGGCCTCAAATTTTTACAGCAGAATTTCATTGAAAGAGAAACTGTTTGTAGGATTAGTAAAAACGAGCAATTTTCATCATTCTTTTATATTCATTATTATTATTATTATTATTTTTGTATTTAGTGGTCTACAGCATTTCACTATACAGATTGGACTCATAGTGATCCTCCTGTTTTCAGCCTAACAAGTGCTGGGATTACAGGTGCTCACCACCATACCCAGTCTCAGTTGCCATCTCAGCACGAAAGGGGTTGGGGAGTGGCATGACACACTGGGGATCGAGCCCCAGTTCCTGCTTCTGCCAAAGCAGGTGCTTTAGTCCACTGAGATATCTGGCTGACCCCATTATCTTTTAAATTATGCTATCAGGAAAGATTTTGGAAGGAACTTATATGATTGGTAACTGGTTGCCAACTTGTAATACCCACCTGAACTGAACCAGTGTGGTTCTGGGTGTGGAAGACCCACCTGATGCTTGTTACCAGCAGCATAAGAGGCAAAACTGGAGGAAAAGAAGAAGCTTTTTTTAAAAAAAATTATTTATTTATTTGTATATTTTGTCTGTTTTGGTGCAGAGTCTCACTACACAGCACAGACACATAGTGATCCTCCTGATTTCTGCTTCCCTAGTGCTGGGATTATAGGCATGTGCCACCGCACCTGCCCCGGACTCCAACACCAGCTCAGCACGCCCAGGGACGGGGCCAGTGCAGCATGGGGTATGAGGGATGAAACCCTGGCCCCTGCACTTACCTAAGAAAGCACTTAGTTTACTGAGCTATACTGCCCGCTCAGAAGAAGTTCAAAAACTGTTGGAGCCATAAAAGCTATAGAGAGCTGTTGGTTTTCATGGAGGAGGAGCTTGTCATGCTGGCTTTCCTGATGAACTTGGCTGTCTTAGTTGTCTAAGAAGCTCAGACCTTGTTGTCCTTAGGCATGGCTGTGGTTCACTTTGGGAGAGCTCTGGTCCTTACTTTGAACCTTTGGGCTTTCCCACTGCAGGTCCATGAACAGGCTTACATACAGCTTGGATTCTTGGCCTCCAGGTGGACTTTTGGGCAGCTCTCAGGCTTTTGCTCTTCAGCTGAATTCATGCAGGACACTGTGGTGGGTTCCAGGCCCTTGGCTGGATTTTTCGGTCCTTAGTGTGTAGACAGCTTTCCAGCACTCTTTTTGTATATGAGTCTTTGGGTGACTATCACAAAATAATTGTATGATTTTGTGTCCCGTACTAAATTATTCCCCCTTGCAAAGCCCAAAACTGCAGCAAGTGGTAAGAAGCCAAGAGTTTCACTGACTTTTCTCAATTGTTGCCGTTTCACATTTCTTGTCCCTGAACTGAGTGAGATTTTGGAATACAAACATCAACTTATGCATTAGCTCCTCACAATTCATAAGCATTCAGGTCCACAATTTTGCACAAATTGTGATCTATTAGGTTTGTGCTATTATCTTTAATTTTTAGGTATAGAAACTCAAGCCATAAAAGTTAAGCAAACTTGGCCAAAATTATTTGTTCAAGTGCAAAGTAACTCAGTTAAAGCTTGTACTGCTTGGCAATGTTTTTTTTTTTTTTTTTTAAGCATGCCGGAGAACATAGTTCTTTATAGTCTTTGTGAATTGTTTAACTTCTGTTTTAAAAACTGTACAGTCAGGTATGCCAGCACATGCCTGTATCCCAAGTACTCTGGGAGGTGGAGGCAGGAGGATTACAAGTTTGAGCCACAGCAACTCAGCAACTGATCTAAACCCCATCTTTTAAAAAATATGGAATACGGCTTAGTGTAATGTGAAATGGCTCTGGATGAAATTTGCAGTAGTAAAAAAAAAAAAAGAAAAGAAAAGAAAAGAAATGCACAAATATCAGATTCCATACCTAAATCAAGATACTGAAGTTTATTTTAATTTCAAGTATCATACTTTTTCAGCAAAAACTCAAGCCTTACCTATATTCTGATGAGCTGACAGTTACTAAATATAATAATCTCCCAAAAAGCAAACTTCACTTTCAAAAGCTATTAATAGATCTTGTTGCAAACAGAAGAAGTCGTATTCAATATTTGTGCATAACAGATAGTCTTGGGATGTAAACAGTGATGGCAGGAAAGGAGGTTCAGAAGGGAGGGAGGCTGCTGCACAAGCCAGACACTGAGGGAGGATGCAGCGGCCATTGCACCCCGAAGATGAGCCCCTAGCCCCATCCCTTCAGTCTGCTCGTCCCATCTACTGTACTACCCATTGTACAGGAAGTGCCCTTGTGTGAACCCCACTTTGAAGCTCTTCCTCTGATGATCAGTTGAGTTCTTGCAAATCTCCTCCCATCGGGGGCTAGAGGCTGTTTAGGAGACCCCTCAGCAGGCGCAAGTGCTATTATACCCAAGGCAGGATCACATCCGCAGCAAGGAACAGATGCTGCTTCCAACTGGAAAGAAAAGGTCCCATGGAACAAGCCTTCGGATGTTGAGGTCAGGCTTCTGAGGACTTCATTCACCAAAGCCTTTTTGCTACTGTATTTGTCCTCCCTCTGGTAGCTCTGACGCTGGGCTTTACCCTCTCTTTCTAGCCTCCTCAGAGGTGCCAACATGCCTTTAGGCTGTAAGGGTTATAGCATATCACAGGTGATTTAAATTAATTTCAGTGGTAACTGATGAATTTCAAGGACCTGACCTATGCCTTTGGAAGATCTACTCTCCCCTTCACTTTATCCTGCAGCTATCATTTGATGAGATGGGCCTGCCTTCACAGTCCCCAGAGCCTTCACCACGCAGTCTGTCTTTCCTGCAATCTGCCAGAACCTAGTCTGACTTGACTGTGGTCCTATCCTTGTTCCCAGAAAGGCGCCCAGCACATAGTAGGGGTTCGCTAGTATTTCCTGGCTGAATAAATAAATGATGCAAACATGGAAATTGCCAAATTATCCGTTAGCTTGGGAAATGAAATGCCTTATCACATATTTGAATTTATTAATTGGCTGATAGCACTGACACATTAGCCAGCATATTCATATTAACTGTTGCATATTTGAAAAATAACCATAGAAATATTTTGAAAGACTTTTAGATCAGTTTTTAAGATTAAAAAGGAAGAGTATATGTATCTGTATTCAGTTGTTGCTTCAGATAATATTCAGAATTTACTTTGTATCTTTGACTTTCAAGAATGAGTTCAAACCGAGTAACATTTAATAATATGTTTGACCTACCATTTTAACTTTTGTGAAATTTTTCTCCCCTCAAGAAATATTAGCTAAATTTACTTTATAAAATCTAGAGTACAAAATAGTGAGATTTCTCCTGGAAGCACAAGCCAGTAATAGAAAGACAAGCCTCTGTATTTTCTTTGGATGAGTGTCACCAAAAACAGATATAGACAACATACATCAAGACAGCCTCATTATATTTATTTAAAACTAAAAATCATATCAATTTAGGAAAAAGGAGCAAATGACTTTAAGCTTCAGCCCGTATTGCCCCCACTCTCTCATCCCGGATAAACCAATTAATTTTCTAGTTTCACTGTTATATCGGTCTGTTTTTCATCACTATATAATGAAATATCTAAAACAATCAAATTATAAAGAGAAAATGGCAGTACATACCTGCAGTCCCACTCTGGAAGAATGAGCCACGAGGACTACAAACTTGAAACTCACTGAGCAAATTAGCCAAAACTGTCTTAAAAACAAAACAAAATTTTATTTTGAACTCACACTTTAGGAGCTGCAGCCCAACCTAATTCTTTGCAACTGAGTGGTCAGGGGCCCAAAGCCCTGCCTAATGATCTACCTGATGCCTCCTGATGGCCCTAAGGCTTCCCCACCCACTCAGAGCCACAATGTGGACTTCAAGCACAAGGACATTTGCATGAAATTTAAGATCTGAAAGACAGCGTCTATTAATTGAAATCACCTATGATGTGCTATAACCCTTACAGCCTAAAGGCATGTTGGCACCTCTGAGGAGGCTAGAAAGAGAGGGTAAAGCCCAGACTAGTGATACCTGCATGAGCTCTCTTGCAACACAAACTTCCTTTCTAGAATGTTCTTGCATGTAATTTGCTCATATGGTGGGTTCCTGGGTGAATGTAAAGCAGGCCTGTTTCCATCCCATTTCCTCATGTGTCAAATAAAAGCAATATTTCCCCTTAATGTATTCCCTGGAGATGGGATACTTAAACATACTTGGGATTTTCAAAATGAGTTTGTCCTTCTCCACCAAAATAATAATTCTTTCTGTTTCTAAATTGGACATATTCATATAGTTATATTTGTTGATCTTGAAAGTTGATTGGGGCCAGCCAGATAGCTCAGCAGACTAAGGTGCCTGCTCAGGCAGAGCATAGGGACTGAGATTGCATCCCTGGCACCACCAGCCATGCCAGCCCCACCCTCAGGGGACACTGAGATGGGCACTGAGACTGGGTGTGGTGGCACAGGCCTGCAATCCCAACACTTGGGATGCTGAAAAAGGAAAACCACTACAAGTCCAATCTATGTAGTGAGACCCTGTATTAAATACATAAAAAAAAAATGGTTGTTGGAATGATAATGATGAGGTGAAACCATGTAGAGGAAAAGGCTTTGAAATTGGTAACTTTTTCATGTGAAACATACTTTTATTTTCATAATTTTACAAACATTTCTAAATCAATTATATGATATTCAAAACTATAAGAAGACGTTCCTAGGCTTCGGGTCTCCTATTAGCATGAAGTGGGGGATGCTATGCCTTCCTGGGCCCAGAACACACTTGCACATCCAGTTATCTGGTCAGTGATGAAAAGTTAGCCTGTAGTATTACATTTTTTAAAATCTTTTTTATTTATTTATTTGGAACAGGGTCTTGCTATGCATCGTGTACTCGTAGTGATCCTCCTGTCTCAGCGTCACCAGAGCTGAGATTACAGGGATGCGCCATCATGCCCAGCTTCAATGGGTGGCATGGCTCACCTCGTGTTCCAGCGTTGGCATGTCATGTGGTGCTGGGGATTGAACTGGGTCCTTGCAGTTGCTAGGAAAGCACTTAGAAAACTAGGGTATCTCCCCAGCTCTGTGTCATTACGTTTGTATTTAGTTCAAAACATTTTAAAAATTCACAAGGTGCAAGATACTTGCTAGAAGTCATGAGGATAAAGATGAAGATGACACCTTCTCTAGCCACATGCAAGCCACACAGTCATGCCTGATATTTGTGGGCGCCTGTGGTTCCCACCTGTGCTGGTACAGAATTCACCAGGTGACCCAGTCTTTCCAACAGTTGTAGAATGTTTGCAGAGAACTTGTGCACATCCTCTCATATACTTTAGATTTTTTTTCTCTCTCTCTTACTTGCTACAATACAGTTACTGTCCTCTACTGTTTAGGGAACAAAGAACAAAAAAAATCTTTATATATTCAGCACAGACAACATTTTTATTTTCAAAACATTTTCAGTCCCTAGTTGAAGTGGATTGGATTGAAGGATACAGAATCCACACATACAGAGGACTAACGCTATGCTAGTTGAACAAAGATGAATGAAGGAAGAATGCAAGGTAAAGCATTAAGTTTTATAAAAACACAGAAATGTAGCATTAAACATATCATGTGCTATGTGAGCTGAGCTAAAGAACATGCAGAAGCTGCGTATAGTAGCACGTGCTTGTGATCCCGCACTCAGAAGGCTAAGGCAGGAGGATTGCCACAGGTCTGAGGCAAGGCTGGACTATACAAGGAGTTCAACACCAGCCTGGACTATATAGTAAGAGCTTGTCTCAAAAAACAAACAAAGGAAAAGCCCCTAGCAAAGCAAAGTGGAGAAGTAAAAGGAGAAAAGGGGAGAAGGAGAAAGACGAAGAGGAAGAGGAAAAGAAGAAGGGTGCATGCAAAAACATCCCAGATAAAGTAACAGCATAGGTCCAGCATTGGAAACGACATAGATTATTTGGGAGAAAATATAAGCAACAATTACAAAAATAGCATGCATCACTGAAAGGTGATTGAGGAGGGCATGAAGAAATATTTCCGGGCTGGGGAGATGGCTCAATGGAATAAGCACTTCCCTGGCAAGCACAAGGGCCTGAGTTCAATCCCTAGTTCTGCCAAAAAAGAAAGAAAGAAAGAAAAATTTCCACCAAAGGACTTCATTGTATGCTAAAGAATCTATAATATGATCTGAGTGTACCTTCTTGGTAAAGTACTTGGTTAGCAAGCACAATTCCTTGGTTTGACCCACGGCGAAAGGGGTGGGGAAGGAGAGGGAAGAAGAAAAGAAGGAGGGAAGGAAGGGGGAAAATGGAAGGGAAGAGGTGAAAGGAAGGAAAGGAGGGAGGGAAAGAAATGTGAGCCTGTCATTTATCACATTGACTCTGTGTTTTACACTTAGGAACTCAAACCCTGGGAACAGGCTGTGTTAACATGGCCCAACTTCTTGGATTTTCATTTTACCCAAAACTATTAAGTGACAAGTAAAACTGAAGTGGGTGAGCTAGTTTTTCAACAATCTTTTTCCAGTATTAGGGTTCCCTTGGGGAAAGACTTTGAGATGCATACCAGCTACATGACTCATACCCACCAGCAATTTTATGCTGAGTAACTACATGGTAAGAGGTAAGGTTTATATTACTCATGCACTCTGGCAATGGTGAGGGGATAAGATGTGCAGGAGGGCTGGAAGCAGAAAAGTCCCTCAGCAGGTGAGAGCAGTCTTCCCAGAGAGATGAAAAATAGGTGAAATAAGACAGGCATGTAAGTGCAGAGGACCACAACTATTTGAAGAAGCTGCAGAAATAAGATCATTGGTGAGTTGATGTTAAGGAAAAGAGGACAGTCAGGAAAAACCATGAGTCCAGGCTTAGCAGACTGACGGGAGAAACATGTGCCCCTCCACCAGCTGGAGTACAAGGCAGGGGATAAGAAGGGACAACCTCCTGCCTCCTGCTTTGAACGTGTGAATGCTCCTTGCTCTTGGAATTCCAACTGAATCTGTTCCAATTCATCCTGATAGTCTTCTCTGATTCCCCTGATGGACAATTTGCAAGCATTTACAAGGTGGTCAAAATTACGAGGACATTTTGCCTGATTTCCTTTAGAATTGTCAGTAGTCATCTCCAGAGTTTTAACACAATTTGAACATGGCTCCTTTGCTGTTTTCTCTGACTTCCATCAAGACCCGTAACAGAACAAGAGCTGCCAAGTATAGTTTTCATAGAGAAGTATTAATCCACTAGTTTTGCACAGGTCCCTGGTTTTTTAACTGTTTCAGCATCAATAGCATGTGTTGCTGAAAATCTAGACTGCTTGAAAAGTCCCCTGGAAGAAAATCCATTAGCATGTCACTCATTAATCCCCTAGTTTCTGGAGTCCCCATCTCTGAACTTTATTTTACCTCCCCCAATTTTTAAATCAACTCCAATCTTCTCTTAGCTTCCCAGTTGTCATAAAACAAATACTGATCTTAGGTGGGGAATAAGCATCAGAAACAGATGAACTCACAAGAAAAATATCTTACATCCCTATCCTCCTGTTTTCATGCAAATGTCCCCAGTAATTAAATCAGGAAAAGAAAATGCAGCAAAAACATAACAGCCAAATGATTTCAAAATTTCGAAAGAAGCTGTAAATATGGTCCTTTTAGAAGATCAGGTTCTAACTAGAGTAGGAGAAAGGGTAACAGTTGTTCTGATGAAGCATTTTTTTAAATTTTTGTCAGTGATTTAAAGAAAGATAACTGATGTATGTTGAAGAAGCTGGTGAGATTTTAAATAGTTCGGACGCTATGGGGAGCATTTTTTTCTCTTAAAGCAATGTACTCAGAAGTGTTGGCAAGATTTTATGTGAACGGAGCAGTGCTTATGTGAGGAAGTTATTTTGAATTACCCTAGTATAAATATGTATGACTTTATTTGTATTGAAAATTTCCTTTGCAAGTAAGCGAATGAGGGACTGTTATATCTGTATTGCTTTATAAGTGATTTAAGTATTTCATTTTAGAAAAAATATATATACCCAGGATTCAAAGCTAACACAGAACCCTGTTGGCTCCCACAGGTGAATTTTGCACCCACATGAACATATTTTAACTTTTATTTGCCACATAGAATAGTGTCTGTCATCTTCAGTCTGGATGTTGCAAGGTGTTTCTGTATTCACTCATTCATTCATTCATTCATTCATTCATTCACTCATTCCTTAATTAATGCACTCACTTATTCATCCACTCATTCACTACTCATTCACGCATTCATTCACTCACTCATTCATTCATTTATTCATCACTTATTCATTCATTCATTCATTCAGCAGCAGCACTTATTCAGCCTTCTTATGTGTGTTCTACTCTGAGAACCAATTATGTGCCAGCAGTCTTATAGTGTTTCAACATAATCTTAGTTCAGGTAATCATTCTGTTCCCCCAACCCAGCCCAGCAATTTTCTGTAACACAGTGGGAATTTCAAATCCTAGAGTGTGACTTACTATTTAGAAGCTAAACTTGCTCAGTGTTATGGATAAGCCTCAGGATGAAGATAGATTTTGTCAGGATGGACAGTATGAAAAGAAAGGTAAGAAGAAAGGAGGATTCTCAGAAACTGGGTCTGAATCAGAGAGAGAGCAAAAAGAGGGCAGGGGGTATTGAAGAATTATTTGAAATAGGACTCAATATTTTCCCCTTAGCTTCTTAAGCTTTGAGCAACCAGTTGCTGTAATTCTGTATGAAAATGAAGCTGCTAGCAGGAAATCCATCCAGCCCCTTGACTAATGAAGCCTATCCATTTACTTTTAAAAGACAAAGCAAAACAAATTTTCATATCATCATTTTCTTTCTGGATCTATTATGTGATTTTGAAAGGGGAGAGTTCGTTTGTCCTAAATTTCTTGTGCAGTCTTGTCTTCCTGAGCAGGCTTTCTCTTTACTATTCCATGTCGTTCTCTTTTTATGATCTCTTCACTTTTTTCAGAGAAAAATTCTTATTAAATTTTAATATATTTACTTAAAAATCAACCACAAAAGGACTCATCAGAGTCATTTCAAATAAGACACATGCACATAATTTTGCATTTGCTCCTTCAGTGTGGATTTTTTCTTTAGGCTATGTGCAAAAGTGACACAGAAGAAGGATGGTAAAGAGTTTGTGTCAAGTTACGTAAGTAAGGGGATAACTTTGTACAGAGGAGCTTGTGTGGGTCTATACTCACCATCTGTCCCTGCAATCTCTGTCTGTCTTTGCTATTATCTTCAGTTATAAATTTGCAGTAGGATCAGTTCATACCCCCCTCCCAAAGCTTCTTAACAAATGACAGATTTCCCAGACAACAAATATCTATCATATAAATATTGAAGCCTCTGGAATACTCCAGGGGCTTGTAAAAGATATGTCAGTGATAGTTCACATTTCCTAAATAAATTACTGTTTGGAGATCCCATGTGAAGCAATTTTCTAAATACTCCCAGGTGATGGTGATTGACCTTACTATAATAAAGGTATGGCCATACTTTGTCCCAAATTCAAAGTCCACTGTGACTTCACACACACATAGAGTATATTTCTTCTAATATTCTTCCTGAATACATTCTGCCCCCCTCTAAGAATACTCCACAGTAGAAGCACAAATTCAGTATAGATCACCTTTACAGAACTACTAAGGAAAATATATTAAAAATAATTATAGGCCAGGTGTGGTGGTACATGCCTGTAATCCCAGCACTCGGGAGACTGAAGCAGGAGAATTGTGAGTTTGAGACCAGCCTGTGAAGCTACAAAGTGAACTTAAGGCCAGCCTGCATTGCATAGTGAGACCCTGTCTCAAAAAGACAAAAAAATAAATAAAAAACATTGTAAAATAATTGTTAAATACTTTATAAAACTATAGTGGATAAGATTGTGTCTCAGAACAGCAAAGATTCCTCTAAACCAAGCATCCTAATACTTAGCAGACAGATGAATTGTGCTTTAAATAAATAGGGTTTTGCTTCTTCTTCTTTTCAACTGCCAAGTGTTCTCTGTGAACTTTTGGCTTTCTCCTGCTCCTCTTGTCTAGAAGGGCACTAGCTGTGTGCCAAGAGCAATAGGTAAACCCTGTTCTCTCAACCCAGAAAAATTACCCCTTTGCCACAAGAGCCATACTTATGGTTCCACAATGGCTGGGGACAAACCTAATAGGAATAGATAGTTTTTGCATGTGAAGCAAAGTTAGTTCCAGTGAGAGAGAAAGAAGCCTGGTTTGCACTCTAGCAGAACCACTGGAACAATGTGCTCCCTGTGTCCACAACCCCGTCCTCCCCTGACACTCTCCTTTCTAGGGCACAGGGTAGAAAAGTCACATACACAGTAGATCATGCCAAGGCCTGCTGACACAACCTTATGCTCAGATTTGCAGCTGGGTCAGCGAAGCAATGTCTGAGCATATATAGACCCACCCTTTTGTTGCTGTTGCTGTGGTGGTGGTGGTGGTGGTTGTTCTCTACTTTTCCAAGCTGATATTTCAGTATTTCACCTGGGGAACAGAATAAAAGATAATAGAGGCAAAGTTTCTAGGGCTGCTTTATCTCCTATATCCTTCCCTAACTAGCCTGTGAAGATTTGGCAAGAGTAGTAAAAAGCACTCAACAGTATTAAGACCCTCTTTGTAACTTAATTAAGTAAAACTTTGACATTACTTGACCATTCTAGTTGGCTTAAAATAAATTATTTTTTCAAATGCAGATCATGGAAGGAGAACTAAGTGGAAAAAATATGTTCTCATTATAAAGGGAAGTATAAAAAATGTAATCAAATTTTAAATACATTTATTCATCTATTTATCATTGCTGTGAATATCAGGAACACTATGCTATTTTACTACAAATTAAGAAACTATGTCTATTTTATGTCCACTTCATTATAAGCAAACATTTTTATATAATGTAGGAACAAGTTAAATCTTATAAAATCTTTAAATCATTAAAACAATTTAAAAATTGTAATAGTCATTATAAATGATAAAAATCACATAAACTTCCATGCAAAAGACATATATTATCCACTCTTGTCTTGTCTTCCATAATTTAACTTCATATATTTTTCAGGTAACTCATGAGTAGAAATTATCTATTGATGTGACTACAAATACCAGACATTGACCTGTGTGGCCATTTTTTCCCACCACAGCTAGCTTGAATCTTAGTCATTGATCACTTTTAAAATGAATTTCACAGGGGTTAAATGATGTATCCTCAATACAGCAACTCAAAACCAGCTCAAATAACTCCAAAATCTGTATACTTGCTGCTACAATATCTTCGTGAGGACCATATAAAGAGCTTCATTCACTGATGTTTAATGTCCAGTCAATAGTACTAAAAGAAATACATAAGAAATCACAACTACTCTGGGTAAAAATCGTGGAATGGATCTAATGCTGGGCCTGCGATAAACTAGCTTTTCCTGAATGGGGGAACCCAGAGAAGAGACTGGCCCAAGAAGCACTCTTTCGCCTGAAAAGCCGGATGCACAAAAACCAGAAAGGGCATTTGAGGACTGAAGCCAGCACTTTGACTGGAAAACTGAGACTAAGTATTGGTCCAAAAGGCAAAATAAGCCATAAAAGGGAAACAGTGGCCACCGCAGCATCCAGGAGGGTTGTCAGAAGAGCCCAGAGCAGTGTGCAGAGCAGAGAAGCACACACTGTTCAGAAGGAGGTTTGCGATATCACGTGAACACGGCATTGGCCGTGGAGCCTGGGGGAGGTGAACTCCTCAAACTCAAAGCCTTACAAAGGACTGAACGCTGACACTCTGAGGAGACCCATAGTTTCTCCAGAGGCCACAGTTTCCTCCTCTGACATGGACCCAGTCCTGACTCCTTCAGATCTGCTGTCAAGTATCTGGATGTGTTTGACCTTGTGCTGAGCTTAGGGTAGCAGGCTTCTTTCTTAGCTATTATCATTTTATAATTATAATTACTATTGAAATTATGGTAATTCACAAAATTAGAACTGAGTGCAGTACAAGGTTTGTAATTTTTATTGTTTGGTGGTTTTGTTTTTATGGTGCTGTGGATTGAACCAAGGAAGCACTGAACTACTTCCCCAGCCCTTTCTATCATTACTATTATTATCTCATTTTGAAATAAGATCTGTGCAAGTTGCCCAGGCTAACTTCCCATTTGTGATTCTCCTGCCTCAGCTTCCTGAGTAGCTAGTAGAAGTCTGTGCCTCCATACCTGGCTTATGATGATGACTTTTTAACAGAGTAAGGAATATTCATTCAGAAATGAATGAAGTTAATTCCAGGTGATTACAAAAGTTGTAGGTGTAAACTATTCTTGACCCCATTCCCAGGAACAACAACAAAAAAAAATCTATAAGTTCATTCCTGATACCTTTAGTTGATGCCCAGATTTTCCCTTTAGTAGTTTTGATCTACAAAGAATGTAGGATGGATCATTTAACAAAGGAAATAATTAAGTAACCCTTTAAAAACTACAAGTAGGGCCAGGGAGATAGCTCAGTAGAATAAGTGCTTGCCTAGCAAGTTCAAGGTCCTGAGTTCAATCCCTGGTACCATAAAAAAAAAGAACTCCAACTAGACATAAGTACTTTGGATCTGGAAGAAAAGAACAAGAAAGGCCATCAGTATCAAGATTAAATATTACAGCATGCACGCACACACACATGCACACGCACACACACATACACACCACCCAGTATTTGCACTATTTTTTTTTTAACTTTTTCATCAAAAGAAATTTGTCTTGTGGACATTTAAGGAGCTAGGGAATTGCATTTTCCACTTCATAAACTGGTTTTCAGTGCAGACCACCAGATAGTTACAATTCCAAAAGGGAATGCTTAGCTTCTCATGAATAGTCTCAAAGTAAGAATTATTCTGACGGCCAAAATGCCTGGTCTCTGAATTTGCAAGTTTGTCCCTTTCTCTCACAAGTCTTGCTCAAGATGGCTTACTTCTGAGATTTTGCACATTTAACCCTTACACACAATGACAACATGTAATTAAAGGACACTGGAAACTTCAAGCATATACATTTGGACCAAACTTCTTTTCAAAAGACTCTGTTATTTATAACCAAATTATGACCATATTGGATACAATAAATTAACCACTGAAAGAAAATACTATATTTATATGTCTGCAGTTACACATTCTTTGAACAGTCCTTAAAAAACTAAAATTAAAAATAAATCAGCCATAAATCCCAGGATGCTTTCCATTCTTTTTTCACTTAGGGACACAACACTCATTTTCCAACTTATGGAAATGGATGGTACTAGTATGTAAATAGCTGTTTTTAACAATCAAAATTTATACTCTCTTTAGTTGATCTGAATGTTCCATATTATTTGTACAACCTTTCATTATAAAGACGAAACTACAATCTAGTGAAGTGTCATGTATTACTTCTCTTAATTTTAATAAAATTCTAAGAAATGGGCACTCTGAGTGTAGCCACACTGAACACGAAGGAGCAAGTTTTGAGTACATTGCACCCAAGCACACAGGTGGTCATATGCAGGGTTAGGATGCTTTAGCCTTGAACTGACACAGGAGTACAAAGACAGCAGTGACACGCTTGCTTAATTATTCTTATATAATTTAAATCACTGCATTAACAAATAAAAAATGGAAAAGTTATCCTAAATACCAGGTCTGACTTATCTGGCTCTTTCTTATCTTAATATTTTACTTTTAGGCCTGTATGAAGAAGACAGAGCCAAAAAGAACAATGACCAGCTCCCAGTAAGATGACATGGTGCATAATTAGTGCATGTGTTTGGAACTGGAACAGAGTTACACAGAGTATTGTTTTTTCTAATTAATTATAATTCTTCTACATGTTTACATGTACTGTTACATAAATGATTTACAAATTCTTAAGAAGTTTTACAGATATGTAGAAAGAATATAACAGCTAAATAAACTTTTACAAATGTAGCCTAGAAATTTTATGCTAATATGTTACTTTGTTTCTCTGTCCTAAGAGAATGGATTTAAAAAAAAAACACATTTAAAATCAAGCATTAGATATGCAAATATGTGTTCAGATCAGAGATACCAAAATTATTCAAATGATTAATTATTCATCATAAAATGTCAATTAATAATTATGAAGCTTAAAAGGCATCTTTCTAATGCATCTTTATTTTTCTTGGCCTAAATAGGGTTTAATGTACATGTTCAATTGCCAACAAGTTTTAAAAATTCTACAAGGTAAATAAATTGTGAACAAGTGCAACAAGTGCAAACTGAATTTTATGAGCGCTATAAATGTACCTCAAGTACATGGAAGAATGGCAGTTTTCACAATAATGAAAACGTCACCACATCCACACTCCCACGAAGCCTCACACTCACCTGCTAGGCAACAGGCTGCAGTACAGCCAAGAAAACAACCCAGCCACTCAAGTTCTGAGTCCCTTGATCAATGTACAACCACACGTGATGTTTTATGTAAAATGATCAATCTTTGTTGAGAGGTAGTGGGAATGCTTTGCTCGTTTTTTTCCAAATAATCAGTAAAAGAAAAAACACAATCCAGTTTCTTAACATTGCCTATTTTAATTACTAAGGTTTGCTGAGAAGTATTAGTCTGTCACTACAAATAAGAAAAACGGGCTCAATCCCTTAATTCTAAAGACTCTCCCCGTGCCACGTATTATTCATTTTTCCCAAGAACATACTTTTAAAAAATTATCAGTCTGAGCTGATACAATAATTTAGAATAAGCCATTGCGATCACTGAGCTACTGATTTATTTGTATTATTATTCCTTGGCTGTTCACTGACACCTGGTGAACTTGGAGTCTCTGAGATCCCGGGAGTTATTTTAGTCAGGGTGTCCTTGCCCTCCCGCTGGTAGATTAATTGCATATTAAACATCGTGTTTTCAAAACAAAATGATACATCTGAACACATAAAGGAGCCACAGAAGGAATCACTGCGAGGGAGAAGTGGGGATTTAAGAAAGAAAACAAGAGATTGCAAAAGAGACACAGAAAGAAAAAGTAGGAAATACGACGGGGACAGGATGTCAGGAAAATACGGGCAAAGGCCAGGGAAGGCTGAAAGCTGGGCGAGAGGGAGGCAGGGAAAGAGGAACATTTTCGGTTTTCAATTCCCAGGCGAGGCTGCTGGCGTCCGCACCGGTACTGCCCCAGCCTTCCAAGTTGAAGCGAAAGCCACCTCCTCGGCCTGCGTCGCGTCCAACTTACTCCAAGTTTTCTGCTGACTCCTACAGGGTCCCTTCCGTCCCCCTCCCCACCTCAGAGAGCCTGACAGTCGCGCGGAGCAGGCTTTTCCAGGAGCAGCCTTTCTCATGATAATCAGCCCCCAGCATCACCTCCCGGCCGCCCGGCTGCTGCACCGGAGCCGGTCCCGGACCCCGGGGACCGGAAACGGGCGGCAGGCGGGCGGGGTCACCTGACCGGTGCGGGCGGGGGTCGCGGGCTCCAGGGCCACCCCTGCACGTGCTCCACCGCCCCGCGACTGGGGACCGAAGCCGGGGCGGGGGAGGTAGGCAGAGCGCGCCGGGAATGGGGACAGCAAGCAGACCTGTTTGGCATCAATAAATTAAGATGCTCATTTGGGTCCTGGAGTTTGCTGGTTCCTCTCGGTGTAGACGCTGGCAAAAGCCCTTAAGCCGAGATGCATCCTTCACTTCGGAAAAAGGGAAGAAAAGAAAGCCCTCAGCTAGCTGCCCTGCTGGGGCCAGGTGACGTGTGAGATTCCACAGCCTGCGGGCCTCGCAGCAGGGATGGGAAGGACGCTCTGAGGTTCTGTGGTCCTGTTTTGGTTTTGTTTGCAAGGGCTTCTCAGAGAGATGCTCCCGATTTCTTTAAAATAGTCTTTCCCCTCCTATCCTAAGCTCAACTCTGAATGGATTGGATTGCGAGTTTGCACGTGAGAAGACCGTTTGGCTTGACTTGGACCCTTGCCCTCCCCCACGCCCTGCACACACACCCCCAGTGCTGGGGTCCCCCTCGCTACCCTTTGCTTGCGACTCCCAAAAGAAGTTGCGCACCTCCCCCCTGCGCAGCCACACAGGATCGAGATAATTCCTCGGGATGAAAGATCAATTCCGTTTCAAAACGAGAATGGATTTTTTAAAAAAATTTTCTCCACATGGTACAAAATGAACAGAGTTTGCTTTTGTAAAAAATCATTAGCAGTGACCAAATTCGAATTGTTTCTTCAGCCTGTGTGCCCAAGTGCAGAGGAAATGCACCTCCGCGGGCATCTGGGCCAGCGAGGAGTGAGGGGCTGGGGGAGGGGGTGTGAAAGTTGAGGAAATTGACAGACTGAAAGGTGAATGGGGGGACAGACACTAGGTCCTGGCTGCAGGGAACTGGAAAACAAAAGTGCATCCTTCTCTCCCTGCTTGGGTGGAGGGGATCCTGGAGACAGCAGTTTGTTCTGCCCAAGGAAATCCTAAAGAATTGTTTTTCCCCTTCAAAGTCGATTGCAATATTATTGCACATTGTATGTATCTGTTGTTTTAATCCCCTTCCTCTGTGCTTATCTCGAAGTGGATTATTAATGTGGAAGACAGACAAGAAAGGAGCGATTCATTTGAAGGACTTGTTTGGCTGTGTGAGAAGCCGAAAGCTAGCAGCAGCCCCTCGTCCTCTCTTGACTTGTTCCCCCAATCCTGTGCTCCTGCATCTCCATCATCCCACGATCCCCATTGTCCCGGACCTGGTGCTCAGACTGAGGGCGTGCTTCAAACAAATTTGTATTCCGGTTTCCTCGTAGCCCACTGCCTGCTCAGCGTTTGTGGGAACCCTCAAAGCCACTAGCTTGGAGAAGGGCACGCCAGGCAGGGACCTTCGCCCTGTACTCAGTCTTCCTGGGGACCTTTCCTTCCCGCACCAAAACGTCCACCTGGATGGGACCTTTGATTTTTTTTTTTTTTTAAGTCTGCAAATGGCTTTTTTTAAAAAAGCCCACATCAAGTATTCGCCTGTCAGAACTCCCAGTACTAAATACTGGGGGTGCCTTCTGCTACTTGAACATTGCTGAAGTCTGGTTAATCAGATGATTAGGTGTTTTTAATGACAATATTTCCTAGCATTTTCTTTAAGTTTAATCCAAATAGCAGGATATTTAACATACATAATAAAGCCTGGTATTCTGTTTGCTGCTGAAGTGGATCCTCTCAACTGAGGTGACACCTGTGAATTTGCATCATAGTTGTGAACCCCCGGTGGCTACCTGGGCACCTGAAGAGGAGCCCTGCCTGGAAACCAGCAATGGGCTCCTTCCCAGGCGGGGAGAGGGTGCCTGGAAGGAAAACTTCTGAAAGTTTAACTCATCTTAAAAGAATATGAACAATGGTGACAGGTATCAGAAATTGATAAGTCATATATCTATATATCTATATATCTATATCTATCTATCTCTCTATATATATAATCTAGGTAGATATTTAATAGCAAAAGCAATGTAAAATATAACATTAAAATGTGATTTATCCATATTGGAGATCTTTAGTTTTCTTTATTAATATTTTTAGGTTGAACATCTCTAGTACCTAGAGATGGCTAGTATGTAGCGATCTTCTGTAGATACTTTATCTGTGATGAATGTAGAGAAAAGATTAATTTTCCACAAGTTCTCATTGTAATGTATACTCAAATTAGGAAAGAAGTGAGGCTGTAACCAACTGTGAAAATCTACTTTCTTGCATCCTAATAGAGCAGCTAGCTGGTCATGTTTGATTACTATTGCCCCCCCCAAGAAAAAAATAAACATACAGAGTACAAAGGCCTGTACCTCTGGGACTGTGGATGTGGCAGCCCAAGTGGTGGCTTCTCCCTGTTTTGAATGCCATTGCCAGCGACTCTTGCATTCAAAGTCTTGCTTTAGGCACATATTCAAAGCACAGTTCAAAGCAGTTTATCTTAATGTAAGTAAAAGTCTAGTGTTGGAACAGGGTATTATTTGTTTCAAATCTCTTCACACTAAAAATAGGGGACTGCAACATATTTAACAAGATAAAGCCAAAAAATTGGTACAAGGCAGGATTTAGGTCTTCTTTACACCTCCACCTCTACCTTTCCAGAAGAGCTCAAAGGCTGTGGATTGAAAGTTTATTCATGCTCTGAGGTTCTCAAACACTTTCACTCTTTAGGAAAAAAAAAAGAAGAAGAAGAAGAAGAAAAGAAAAGAAAAAAGGCCTCACAGTACTTTAAGAAATTGAGCCTGAACCATCAGAGGCTAAGAGATTTCTTCCTTTTCCGATAAATGCCTGTGCTCAGCATCCTCAAATTTGGCTGTCTTTATTTACTTCTATATTAGTTCCAATTATGTGCAGTGTAAACCAGCTTTTTGATTAACAAAACAGCAGAGCATTGGTTAAGAACACTTAAACTTCAAAAAAAAAAAAAAATTCCCCTGGGAAGTGGGCTCTGAATTGGTTAATAATGTGCAGTACTTGCTAAATTGCTGACTTCCAGATGTGGAAAATATCTTTCTTGTTTAGGACCTATGTAACCTGATTGGATTACGACAGAAGCGTCACGTTGGAAGCTTTTGAGTGATTATTTAATTAACCATACAGTAGAAAGCTGTATTCTCCAGGAAATCCCTTCCATATTTGCATAACCAATCCCTTCAGAGCAAAGGTGGAGTCTTTTCTTTTTAATTTCACTTTAATTGCAATATCAAAAAAATATACTCCAAAACTTAGACCCCATGCAGTTTAATATCGCGCTCTGCCTTCCCTGCTAAGTTCTCTATGGCCTGCCTCCCTTTTGCTCCTGTCTCCCTGTACAGACTCACTTTGTAGTGAGGTCTCCGTGAGATGTAGAGATCCAGAGATCCAGCCCAGAGCTCTAATTTACTTAGAGACCCTTTATTAAAATACCGAAGTACTTTTTTAATTTCAGGATTCAATCCAGAAATTTATCACACATGTACACACACACAACCTAACACACATGCCCTACAACACAGTTCACATGTAACAGCCTCTCCCCCCCCAGCATCTTTAAAAAAAAAAGAAAGAAAGAAAGAAAAAGAAAAAGAAAGGGGAAAAAAAAGGAAAAAAGCAAGGAATTGAGTTCCAGAAGCCCTGCTGAGATAGCCACACAACTTGATGTGCATTTCAAATCTGATCATTAGAGATATCTGTATAAGAAGAGGAGAGCTACATTGAGGACCTGGGATCTTTGCCTTTAACTTTCGCCCCTTGGAGTTCTCCAGTTCTGTGAATGGTGTGCACCGTTTTCCGCCCTGTACTCTGAGGGTTTAGAGATGAGGATAATGATGCCAGGAGGCTTGGCGGGAGGGGGGCGGGGGGGGCGTGGAGAAGGGAGGGAGAGAGAGAGAGGCGAGAGGGAGGGAGAGAGGAAGGGAGGGAGGTGGAATTTCATTTCTTCCACTAAAGCGTTTGCGGAGACTTCAAGGTATAATCTATCCCAGATCCTTTCCCAGAGAGAAACTTGGCGATCACGTTTTCACATGATGCTCACGCTCAGGGCGCTTCAATTATCCCTCCCCACAAAGATAGGTGGCGCGTGTTTCAGGGTCTCTCCTACAGAAAAGAAAAAGAAAAAAATGTCATTAGAAGAGGCGTAACACGTCAGTCCGTCCCCAGGTTTGTTTCCTGGAGTGGCCGAAAGAGATCAGTTCTAACCTGCTCCGCAGGAATAACGGTCCTGCCTCCCGACACTCTTGGGGAGGTTTTGTACAGTTTGCTCCGGGAGCTGTTTCTTCGCTTCCACCTTTTTCTCCCCCACACTTCGCGGCTTCTTCATGCTTTTTCTTCTCACCATTTCTGGCCAAAACTACAAACAAGACTTCGCAGGTAGGTTTTCCCCCCCTTTTTTTCTCTTTTTACCCTTTTTTGGTGTGCTCGTCCCCGTCTTCCTTTTCTAATTTTCTCCTTACGAGTGGGGATGTGAGCTTGAAGTGAGAAGGGGTGACTGCGGGTGGGGATTTCAGGTGGGTTTAGCCCTTTATGGCATGCTTTTCCCAAGAGTGGCTTCTCGCTTTCTTTCACTCTCTCGCGCGCTCTCCTCACCTTCTTCTCCTTTTCTTCCTCTCCCCAGCTGTGTGCCCTGTACCTGTCCATTCAGGTAACCAAAGGTGCTTTCTCTACCCAGTCGAGGAAAAGTTTTATTGAGAAGTGTATGGCTGGAATAAAAGCTTATCAAGAGAGCTGCTGCTCTATTTTCGCATCTAGTTCTTATTCCTTATATTCAGCCATTAAAACTGGGCAAATACCTGTTAATAATTATAAAACTTGATAGCTACAGACCCACCAAATTGGGGGACAAGTCTTTCTTTTAGATACAGTAGTCCATCCTCTCCCATCGGAGAGGCTGTTTTCTAAGCAGAAAGTTGCCTGTTTTTGTCTGCTTAGCGAGTTTCATTTCTTTATTTCATTCTTTGTGTATATATGTGTGTGAAGTAACACCTCACTTCTGTGATTATAAATAAAGAAGTGAAAGTCCTCATGGAACTTGAGTCGTTTACCAAAGTGTGTCTTGGGGGGGGGTCACTACAGCTGAGGAGAAAACTGCTGTCAGGATAGCAGCGTCTTAAATTAGGATAACTTCTGAAATTATATTTTAAATGGCAAAGTAATGAGAACATAGATTTAACAGGAGCCTCATGCATACACAGAACTCATCCCATACTATGGCACTGAAAAGTCAAGGGAAAGATAGAAGTTTCTATGAACAGTGGTGAGCCCTGCTAGCATAAATGTGTTTATTTCCCACCTCCTGCTATATTTTACATGCTCCCCTATAATGATGAGGGCTAGATTACTTACTCCAGAGTTAGGAATAACAGCCAGAGATAAAGTTTACAGCATGAATGCCCTCTCTCCCTCTCACATACACACACTCATAAAACTACCAACTTACTTTATTAAACATATATTTACATGCAGTCGTGTGCAAGTCCCAGCCTGAATACAGACAGGCCATCTGTTTCATCCCAGACACTTGTGTGACCATTTCCTTATTTCAAGATTTTCCCCTAAAAATCTAAAATCAACAGAACAGGAAAAAAAAAAGGTTTTAAAAAAATGTGTCAAACTTAAGTCTTCTGCTGTGCATGCCTAGGTAAATTCAAGGTGCTTTCTAAAATATCCACTTCCCCTTCTCTCTGCCCCCCCATCCCCACCCCCTTAGCAAATGTGTGGAAACTGATACTCACTTTCCAGGTTTTCCGCAAAGCTTGTAGCACCGGAGACAATAGGTGCGGGGCGTGGGGACCAAGTGTGCTTGGCGGCAGGGAAAGGGTTAATGGCCCTTGTGTTACAGTTTGCATCTGTTACATCTTTTATAGCCCCCTGTTTAAACTAATCCTCGAGGCACAGCATCTTCCCAACCTCCACCGAGTTTCAGGATTCTCCTCTCCTGCCTGCCTCCGCAGTTCCCCTTCTCCAAGTTTTGACAGTTTCAGCTGAAAAAAAAAAAAAAAAAAAAAAAAAAATGCAGCGCCTTTCTCGATTTTTAGGTACAAAAGTTTCGAAGCCAGAAAGGATACGATCCTTTAGTAGAGCTTAAAAGTATTGCAGTGGTGGTTGGACTTTCTCTTTCCTTTCTTGAGGGGAAAAAAAAAAAAAAATTTTTTTTGCTGGAACTATTTAAGGGAACTAGTGTGGGGGTGCATGTGTGTGAGTGAGGTGGGGAGAAATACTTAAGTAAATATTGTCAAAGTGACAGTGCTGGAGTGGGGGGCAATGTCCAAAGTGGCTTGTAATTATATTTCTTATTGCTGCGTAAAATGGGAAATCTTGATTTGGGGGCGGAGGGTGGGGGGAAATGAAACACTGCCTCGATGAACTCCAAAGGGGAGGGGAGGGGGCGCGAGGCGAGTGGGCTTGCTATAATTACTATTATCAATTTACCCGAGTGTGCTTCACCCAGAGGCTGTTTCGCGTTGTTTGTTTGTTTCTTTCCTCTGGGGAATGG